>QRFB01000479.1:0-15043 GCA_008931105.1 Oenanthe javanica | reverse complement strand
AATTAGTGTTAGATTTGTAGTTTTTGTGACGACAATGAATGAGGTGAGAGGCAGTTATTCAAGAACTCTGTTATTTTTACGTTATTTGGTGATCGAGATATTCTATATTAGATTTATAGATTTCTGGTGAGGGAGATGAACAGTTTAGGGTTGATCTATTTTTTGGTTTAAGCTGTTTAATATTTAGAAAGAGTTGGTCCAATATACCTCAAATCTCCCAGATTAAGCTGATTGTGGCTGTTACTATGCGATTAGCCGATTGTTCTGTTTTATCTTTGTTCTTGTGAAATACCATTGGCCCTTTTATTCACAGAGAAGGCTGTGGAATATCTGCAATAAATTATACAGCTTACATTGAACTTTATCGTTTAAAAGTGCATTCGGTTTTCTTAATTTGATGTTTAAGGATGACGAGATGCAAAAACCAGTTAAGTTATGTAGGGCTTGCTAAAAAGTAATATATGAAAACACTTTTCTTAAATTCAGCAATTAGAAATGCAAGGTTATCTAAAAAATAATACATGGTTGAACTGAACCCATCGTGTGTGCATTAAGCGACTGGAACAGCTTTTTAAGTTGCTCCTTTACTAATGCCCTGAATTTTTGCTTTCTTGAGTGAGAAACTTGTGATGAATTTGCTTATTGGTTCTCTTTTTGAATGGTCTAATCTTGATTTTGTAGTGCCCTTTGAAGAAGATGATAAAGATCCAAGCATATGGTTTCTTGACCATAATTATCACGAGGCAATGTTTTCTATGTTCAAGAGAATAAATGGTACTACATCCCCTATTAGTAGCTCAGTGATGCACCTTTCTTGAGAATTCGTTAGACATGTCATTGTCTAAATTTCAGAAAATCATTGCAGCAAAGGAGCATGTCGTTGGGTGGTACAGTACGGGCCCTAAGCTGCGCGAAAATGACTTGGACGTTCATGGTTTATTTAACGAGTAAGAATCATGCAAATTTTATTTGTTCCTCAAAATGGTCCTGTAAAATTTTTATAGTTAGCCACTTAGCCTGCAAAGGGTAGGAAGTTTTGAACTAAACACTATTTCAATAGGCATGTATCTATCAGCTATAGATGACATTCTGATGGAAAAAATTGCAAAATTAGTCTTTTATCAAAGGTGGAAAGACTTGAACTGAAGGGATGAGGAGTGTGCCAGGATGACATATCGTCCATGTGGTGAAAATATTGTGACCCCATAATAACAATGATCTTAGTTATCTTTTATTCTCTGAAGTCAAATTATGCAGTTTTTGTAACTGTTGTAATTGTTCATGGACGATCAAAATCTTATATGTTTCTAAAACTTTATTGTTTTTGTCAGAACATTGAGTTTTAATCCCTTTTGGTCAAAGTTTTTCTTTGTTGAAAAAGTGGATATGAGCCTTGTTATAACTTATATGCAACATGTATGTTATATAAATCCGTTCTGTTGGCTGCAACCAGAAGAGCTTTGAAGACTCGTAAAAAGTTAAAATATTATTTTAAAAGCACATCTGGGGGGTAAATTTTCCATACAGAGAAGTTATATTTTACTTGAGAGAGATGGAGATGTAAAACCTGCCTTTTATATAGTCACCATCACTTGTAGCCTTTTATGTGCATTTATAGTTGGAACCACTTCTAATTTCCCTCCTTTCCTCTGGAATATCTATTTTTTATTCTCTCTAATTTTTTCCCTGTTTAGTCCTTAATCTGCTGTTGATTACTAAATTCTTGTTATTACAGTTATGTTCCAAATCCTGTATTGGTTATCATAGATGTGCAACCCAAGGAGTTGGGAATACCTACCAAGGCTTACTGTGCTGTTGAAGAGGTTAAAGAGGTAGTATCATCATTGCAGGATTCATAAGATAAAAATTTCTGGCGTGTCAAGTTGTGCTAATCATTTTTTATGGTCACAGAATGCTACTCAGAAAAGCCAAAAGGTTTTTGTTCACGTGCCTTCAGAAATTGCTGCTCACGAAGTGGAGGAAATTGTTAAGCCATGAGGTGGAAACTTTTTTTTGCATATCAAACCTTCTCCATGCCTCCTTTTTAAAACAGAGAATAATTAGGAATTCTGAACCTTATTTGCCCCCTTTACATCCCAACACGTTTAACTTGTAAATTCTAATCAGGAGTGGAGCACTTGCTGAGAGATGTGAAGGATACAACCATCAGCACTCTTGCAACAGAGGTTATTCTTTTTTTCTTATTTAGATGATCTATTAACCTTCACTTTTAAGATCAATTCATGGGTTAACACAATCGAATGATAAATATCTTAAATTCTAGCAAATGCATTTACTTGCTTTCCTTTTACTTCTGTTATTGTTGCAAAACTGTTCCATGCAGGTGACTGGAAAACTTGCAGCTTTAAAGGGACTGGATGCTCGGCTGCGAGAGATACGGAATTATCTCGATCTTGTTATTGATGAAAAGCTCCCCTTAAATCATGAGATATTGTACCATTTACAGGTAATTTGTGAATATACATTTACACTTCGTTTACGCTTTCCTGCAATACCCTCACCCCCTTCCCCAAAAGAAAAGAGGGAAGAATAGGAAACCGATTTTGAAAAAGAAATTTTAAAATAGATTGACAGAGGACAGTGGAAGAATTGTGACTTAAAACATCGGTGACACGAAACTCCCAAAAATTATTTTTTTAATTGATGAGCTTAGACTTATAGAATGTTCTTTTGATTTTAATTTTCTCTGGAAACCATACATAGAGATGAATACATCGTTATTTGTGTATTTTAAAACGCTTATCTATATCGAAGACTTGAAGTAGTGAAGTGGGTAGCCTTCTGTAATTTTTTTTTATTCAAAGTCATCACCTGAAGTAGTGTGAATACATAGTTTTCATTGTAATTGAGAACTCTTGCCACATTTGAGAAAGTAACTTAATGAATTGAAACAAATTACCACACTCATATCCATGTTAAAGTAGTGAAGCACATAGATTGTGTAATTAAATCATATTTTACAGGAACAAAAAAGAAACTCATTTGCATCAAGGAAATTGGAACCAGTGGACTCTAGGTCATTTGGCATCAAGATACTTGTATAAAATGTGTAAGTATAATCTTAACTGTATGTCTGTATATAACATTTTTGAATATATATGTATTTTCTTTTTCATTTCAATTTATGTTGTATTTTAAACAATTATAGTAATTGTTATTCTTATTAGAATATATAACACAATAATAATTTTATATTTGAATATATAATACAATGACAATGACAGTGAAACATTCGTTAAACATAAATTTGACAGGGCAACATTACAAATTTACTAAACGTAAAAGAGAAGGACCTTGATTTGTATTTTAAATCTGAAGCGGTCAGTTACTAAAAAATCCAGAGGAATCATTCAGAAGATTATGAATCGTTCAGATTGTACAATTTTGAAACCAAACAAGCTGAATGAAAGAATGATACAATAATTAGTTCCAATCGGCTCTATTAAACTAAAAACAAATAACCCCTTTAAGATCGTGTATTGAATAATATTCCCTCCGTCCCATTTTATGTGACCCTTTGACTTTTTTACGCATTTCAATATGCTCGGTAGAGCTTCTTGTAAATGATATTTTTTTAAAAAAATATTTTGTATATAAATATACCGAGCTCATTGAAATGCGTATAAAAAAAGTAGCTCACATAAAATGGGATAGAGGGAGTATATAAAATAAAGCTCATGTTCATTTACCAAACTAATGAAATTTTTAGGTTTTTTTGTCAGCAATCTTTCTCTTTCCTTTTTGTTATAAGATAAGGTGTCTGCAGAACAAGATTGATATGCTAATCGATGAAGTATGAGAGAGTATATCCTTTTTGTAGTCTAGCAGTCATAACTCTTAGTGATACCCTATCCCTTTCCCCTTCCCCAAATGTTTTATTAACCTTGTGTTATGTGAAAATTGCAGGATGTATTCAACCTTCTTCCCAATCTGAATGTGGCTGATTTAATCAAGGCGTTTGCAGGTATACAAGTTACCTCAGACGGAAAAATGAAAGCAACTATTGTACTTTTACCAAGTCAGCTTATTGGCACCTAATTTCATTGATATATAATCATTATCCGTGCAGTAAAAACAAATGACCAGATGCTGGTTATATATCTTTCATCTCTAATTCGAAGTGTCATAGCACTCCACAACTTGATCAATAACAAGGTGCTCATGTCTTACACATTTAGTTATTTCTTTTATCTTGGACAGTGCAATGACCTTATAGTCCATGCACATATATTGTGATTATGTCTCCTTACATGTTGCAACTACTATAGATTATGTTTGCAAGGACTATATTTGNGGCACCTAATTTCATTGATATATAATCATTATCCGTGCAGTAAAAACAAATGACCAGATGCTGGTTATATATCTTTCATCTCTAATTCAAAGTGTCATAGCACTCCACAACTTGATCAATAACAAGGTGCTCATCTCTTACACATTTAGTTATTTCTTTTATCTTTGGCAGTGCAATGACCTTATAGTCCATGCACATATATTGTGATTATGTCTCCTTACATGTTGCAACTACTATAGATTATGTTTGCAAGGACTATATTCATGTGACTAGTTACAATTGGTTCGCATTATATAGTACTTCGTCCCTTCAAATTATTTGGACTGTTTCTATTCACTTTCTAGGCCATTTTGGGAAGACTATTTTATTCTACCTCCTTCCTAGTATTATTATTCCTATGGAAAGGAAGGTGGTTTAAATTTAGTCTAGGGAATACACCCCTATCATCCTAGTAGTAATATGAGGTCAGTGGTTTAACTGTTTAAGTCTAGTGAAGGTATGTCATATGTGTTTGCGAGTATGTAAAGTGAAGTTATGGGTGTGTGAGTATTTATATTTCTACGATCGACCATTTCCACAAGAAAGAACTCTAGTCCATGAGATAACTTAAGGATTTAATGTAATAGAAAAATAGAGCAACTACGCTTATAGTTGGGGATATATCAATCCCATTACACAAACATAACCTTAAGGTTTTATAGGGCCTGGAATTCACCCCAACAATGAAATAGATAAGCCCTTCCAAGCACATCATTGACAGATATAGACAAAATTCAAAAGCAAAGTATCTTTTTGCATCCTTGTGTCTTTAGAAGAAGCTGATAAATAAGTTGTAGAAAGGCGTAAACTGTGTTGGTATGTAATCCTACTTTCCCCAAGGTTACGATTCGAATTTTTAGTAGATATTTTTCTGATCCATGTACCACAGTGTAGTCATTAATATTTGCCTTCTGATGTTAAAAATAATTTTTTTTATTAGTTTTGAGCTTGAAAATTTAGTAATTTAGTATCAACTTAATTTGTCTTTTTTCTATTTTTACATGATAAATATTTGTAAAACATGCATGTTTGGGTTTTGTCATTGTTTAATTTTTTTAATNAATGTAATAGAAAAATAGAGCAACTACGCTTATAGTTGGGGATATATCAATCCCATTACACAAACATAACCTTAAGGTTTTATAGGGCCTGGAATTCACCCCAACAATGAAATAGATAAGCCCTTCCAAGCACATCATTGACAGATATAGACAAAATTCAAAAGCAAAGTATCTTTTTGCATCCTTGTGTCTTTAGAAGAAGCTGATAAATAAGTTGTAGAAAGGCGTAAACTGTGTTGGTATGTAATCCTACTTTCCCCAAGGTTACGATTCGAATTTTTAGTAGATATTTTTCTGATCCATGTACCACAGTGTAGTCATTAATATTTGCCTTCTGATGTTAAAAATAATTTTTTTTATTAGTTTTGAGCTTGAAAATTTAGTAATTTAGTATCAACTTAATTTGTCTTTTTTCTATTTTTAGATGATAAATATTTGTAAAACATGCATGTTTGGGTTTTGTCATTGTTTATTTTTTTTTATCTATAAATAAAATGCTAGTTTATGTTGATCAATATTTGACGTCATAAACTGAAGTCTTTAGGCACATCCATGCGGCAGGTGTCACATGCATGTGCTATAAAATCTTATTTGGTTGGATGTAAAAGAAACTTTACCTACATACAGGATAAGGATTTAATAGCCTACTATTTGGACATGAGATGATACACATGAATTTGTATATGTATACATATTCTTTTGTGTGTGTGTGACTGTGCTACAGAAATCTTTGTTGATTTTGGAACATTCAGCTTTCAATAAGAAAAATCGAAGCTGCTTTCATATCATACTGGTGTTAATTTTTGTTTTGGATAAATGAAGCAGCTTGGGAAAGTGTAACAGAGAAATGACAATTGAATCTCTTTTTTTTAGCTGAAATTACTCCCTCCCCATGTGGATATGCGAATATATTTACAAATATGCTTCATTCATGAACTGATGAACTCAAGAAACATCTCAAAAACAAAAACTCAAGAAGAAGAATTGGATTTGTGCAAACAAGAAGAAGAATTGAAGAACTCAATGCAATCTTCAACAGCTTCAGCTCTTTGAGAATCTAGAGCAAGTGTGGACTCCGCATGTGATCTCGACCGTACCAATCTCGAAGAAGATACTTTACTACGTGAAGACCTTTTTATGGATACAGTACTCAGAGCTCGTCACCTTTGCTCTGACACGTCTCAGGAATTTCTCATCTGACAATGCTTTGGATGCAGTGGAGGAGATGCTTTTTGGCGACTGAATGTTGATATTTAAAACATCGATCACGGCCCTTTTGTTCTTGTAGTGATGAACACTTGTGTTAAAGATTTTTGGATCTTCTACCAAAGAGTCAACTACTCATGCTGTTTGATATCAGTGTGTTTAGAAATAGAGAAGATGTGTGTGTGTGTGTGTGTGTGTGTGTGTGTGTGTGTGTGAATNTCTACCAAAGAGTCAAAACTGAAGCTCGCTCTTCTAGTCATGCTGTTTGATATCAGTGTGTTTAGAAATAGAGAAGATGTGTGTGTGTGTGATGATTGAAGAAGGCAGGGTTGGTATTTATCGAGAGGAATCAAAATATGAAAAGATATAAAGACGGGGAGTTTAGTTTATTTAGTGCTGATATATGAGCAATGTGTAATATGATGAGTGTGTGATAATTAATTTAACATGTATATGTTTGTGGATTAGCAAAATTTGAGTTCATTGATAAACAAACACAAGTTGCATTTGATAGTGAATTATCTACTTGATACTGAAAAATAATACTTACAAGTTATAGTGGAATATCAAGTAATGAAAAAGGGGTTTAGTCAAAAGATAAAATGAGTGGTGGAGCCATTAAAGATGAAAAAAATTAAGTAGGTTGGAGAAGTTAAGCAAGTTGTTTATTTGAGATAAAAAAAAATATTAAATTTTAATGTTCACCTATATTTTATGTGCCTAAAAATTAAGTTAAATTAAAATAAGTAGTAACTAATTCCAATAAAGAAAAAAATAGTTTAATTTACCAATTTAAAATAGGTTGGATAAAATTATTTATTTTTCGTCGAAATTGAAAGACACAGAGATAGGGAACCAACAGGTCCAAAAACCAGTCTTTGCCTTTGATCACCTTCATCTTTGATTCTCTGGCAAAGATCTTGGTTTTTGGTAAATGTGTTTGGTCAGAATATTTTTGACCAAAAAGAAAAGACTCTATCAGCAATACATCTGTTTCCTTGTATATTTTCATTTAAAGAATAATATTTTCAAAAATTCTTTTTAAACCACCAGTCCACCACTTTATTTCAAAGTATATCAAAGTCAAGAAATGAGGCAGTCCAATATTTGCTTCAATATTTTTGGTTCTTTGCTTCCGTTTTTCTTAAATTAATTTTTGCTATTTCAAAAATTTGCTAGGGAATAACTATACGTTTTCATAACTGATTTGAAAAAGTGGCTTCTATCTCGGAACAGAAAAGTTTTAAATGTAAAATACTATTATAATATGAGTGATTCGACAAATTTAAATATTTTCTTTTGCTATTGTTGATAAATAGCTATGAAAAATAGGATACGCACAATTTTTTTATGTTCTATATAAAGAAAACTATCAATATTACATCAGCTAAAAATTATAACAAATGCAAAAGAAAAAGCTATTGCCAAATGAATCAAGTGGGTTTGGCCTTCCATTCCACAGGTTGCATAAACTGTGCCTGTTTGATTCTAAAACAAAACCACAAGGCCCATTGATTTACTTTGGATTGGACTTTGGAGTCTGGAATCTGGATACAAGTATACAACAAATAGTTGATGTAACTTGACCTTCTTTTCAGTGATATGCATGCCCTCAAAAAACATGCTAGTATTATATTTTTTCGACAGTGAACAACATGCTTTCTAAAAACATTTATACACACTAAATTTCTTTAAAAAAATTTAAGAAATGACGCGATTATAATTTAAGCTATAGCAATGTGACCTTTAAGTTCGATTACTGGCAAGATATCAGAATCTTGGATAAAATTCTGCATTACCTAGTTCTTGTTTTAGTTATGGGGAATGTGACATCAGAATATAGTGACCATTTGCCAAAGTGCTTCCTCTGCAACTTGCATAAAGATTCTCAATAGTAAAAGAAAGAAAGCAGGGACATCTTTTTGGTTTACCTGAAAAGTTTGATTAAGAATTGACCTCATGCCATTGTATTTTTACCTTTCGATGGGTTCTGAAAATCGCTAAGCAGATACAGACAGTGAAGAGGATGTCTAGCTTTTAGCGTTTAGTGCTTAAGCAAATAGTAATTAGTTTAAATGTCGTAGTTAGAATAAGCTTAGGTATCGAAAAAAATGAGAATTGCAGCAGGAATTTTCAGGACATTGCATTTGTTGTGGCAGGGAGAAAAAAACGCTCCAATAGCAGTGGTTTATAAATCAGAATAGAGAGTGTGAACAAAAGATGAACAGCACTAGTAGTTAGTTTTAATTATGTGAACTGAATATTGCACTAGAAAGCAGAATCTTAGAACACTATTAAATCTATTGAAAAAGATAGCAATGGAATTGTTACTTTCAGAGGATAAGATACCTTTACTTTAACCTCTCTATATGACCAGGGTAATCATATAGAAAGCATCTGATAAATTTAGTGTGACGAAGATTCTTGCTTTATAGTTTTATAGCTTTGATCTTGTTTAAAGTTTAGGAGTGCAAAGATGTCGATTAAGCAGAGTATTTAAACAATGAGCGTAAGATGTTACACATGAATTGGACTTGGGCCTATACTAACAAGAGCAATATTAGAGATCCAGAAACATGTATCAAATGGTGCAGGAATGATAATGTGACGGTGGTTAATGTATAATTGAATCATCAGAAGGTTAATTAATTATACATGGAAGCACTGATAGCGAACCCAACTGTCAAGCACAAACCGAGAAGACTGACACGTTATTTGGTAAAAATGTTCTGGGGTCTTTAGCATTTTTCTCTTAACAGCCATGTAACTTGTGTATAAGAACTATTCATGGTTTGAGTTGATGAATTGGTGGATAATGCTCATGCTATGCAGTAGATTATATATCATTCGTAATGGCTCATGTGAGCGAAATATTGTTCATTTTGAGAGCGGTTGTCACAATTTTGTCCGTGACAACTGACAAGGTAAGTAATGTATGAGAGAGCTTGAAAAAATAAACGACCAAGACTCTAAACTATAATATATGTGTGGCAAGTAATCTGAGATCTTGAACAATATCTGGAAGAACATTTTAAAAATCTTTAGTTGAAAATGCAGCTTGATTCCTATTCCAGTCGAAATGGGGAGCAAACAAGCACAGCAACACTAACATTTTCACCACAAAGAGTGCACTCTGACTCAGTAGATTTGTACTGAGCATCCGTGGCCAATCATCTTAAAGATTTTGGAGGCAATATAATTTTATTTTACGGACTTAAGAAGGTCTAATCAATAATAATTTCATGTGTAGCCATAATAGCTAGATCCATCACTTTTTGCCCCTCANGCCATAATAGCCAGATCCATCACTTTTTGCCCCTCTTGAAAGAATTTTCCTCCATATCAGGTGCAGTAAAGATTGTTGTGTTTTTCATTATAACTCTCACCATCGCATCATATGAAGATAATATCACAAGATATAGAGAAACTAAGTAGTATCCAGTGCACAAAGGCTCGCGTATGAAAAGGGTCCACACTTGACCATCAAGCTAAACACGACCTTATAAGATGCAGATAAAATACTAGAAACAATTACAGACTGCACTGCATAATCAAAGATGACAGAAGATTTCTCAGTGCTGCATTGAGATTAAACAGGTATATTAGCTACATGAAATGGACTTGTATAGATGTTCTCACAATAAAAAAAGAGGACCTTCGAAAGACACCAATCTATTTAAAGCGAGGTATAAAAGCAAATCCTTATATATTATTAGCTTAACTCCTGAATGATTCTTGAAACAAGATTTCACGTTTGAAATAGTTGACTTCCTTGTCAGGGTTGAGTCCAAGAAACTGAATTGTATAAACCATACTGAGGCCCTTGTAGAAAGCTTTTTCGCACATCATTAGTAGAGTTTTTGTTAAAAGCTTCAATCTTTATTCTACTTGGCATGTCAAAAGCCATGACTGCTCCTTGATTTTGCATGTTCCAGTCATGTAATGCTTTTCCCATGCCAATTTTACTAGAATCTTGTTGATGCTGCTGCTTGACTGTAATAAATTTATTTGGTGAAGGAGGTTTAACGTTGTCCGGTGATGTAGATTTCACGTCCACAAGATTGACCGTCGTTATGTCATGAATGCTAGATCTTCTCTTATCTTTGCCTCCGGAGAGTTGTCTAATGAAATACTTCTGAGCATGACTAGCTACTTGTGTTGGAGTCCTAGAAGTCACAAAATTTCGGGAAATATTTCTCCAGTCCCCTTTACCATACTTCTTAAGCCCCCTCAGAAACTGCCTGAATTTATTCATGAACACAAAGCATCATCAAAAATAGTTCAACAAATAAAACATAAACATTGCAACCTTTAGCATTCCTTTAAACTGCATACATATAAGAATATGAATCAATTCCCTAGAACAATATACCAAGTTCTGCAAATATTCACTTATACAAAACATAGAAAAATTCTCCTACAAACCATTTCAGCTACTCAAATTACTATCAATATTTACAGCATTTGATACTAACTATAAAGTCCAGAGGGTGGGTTCCCCCTCCCCGGTTTCGCCTCCCTTTATATAAAACAAGTTTAATATGATCCACTGTCCTAAAGTATATAATAATGTTTCATAACCTGCCTTTTAAAATGTTAACAACTGCACAAGTAGAGATTAATTTTTAATCAAGGGAAAATATAATAAAAATAAAGGATTAACACTCTGATGAAATAAACTAGATACCTGTGTTCTTCCTCTGTCCATGCCACACCTTTCTTCCTTTCTTGATCACAAGACCGATCCGACGCACTCCTTTTTGCACCTGGAACATAAAACTGTTTCAACCCTTCAAAGCCTTGATTATTGATCCATTCAAGTTCAAAAGAATGATCACTTGCATAGCCAGGAATCGGAATTAATCCAGCTTCAATTACACTAACATCTTCTTCTAATTCCTTGTACTGTTTGATCACATCATTCACAGTTTTCCCCGGGATCATTGCTGCTATATTGTACCATCTATCTGGAGTATCCTTATCAAACAAAGCTAGTGCATTCTCAAACTGCTTGTTCTCTTCTGAGGTCCATTTCGTCGGCTTGCTTTCGAATAACCAGTTTGAATTAGCCCTTGAGAGAATTTCTAGACCTTGATTCATCTTTCTATGATCAGGATACAAATGTTGAATATAAGTAGACAGTGTTAAAACACTAAATTTATTTATATTACCACTTTATGGCACAGATAAACTGCAGAAGAACTAGTGGTTTCAATGAGCAGTCATATATTCAAAGAGCATTTCAATATAATTTATTTTGACATGAGCATAAGATGAGGAATCTAGAAACTACCCAACTTTCCCAAACTCAAAGAGATGCAGAAAAATCAGAACTTGGTTGTGAAAAATAAATACCATAAATGGCATAAATCAGATCTAAAAGCCATAAAATTCAAGAACTTGAAAGAAAAAAACAAGAAAACAGTTGAGTGAGCCAGAGAAAGTAATGCTAATATTAGCTGATGAAATGAGTGAAACATACAACACAAAGCTGTATATTGAACATAAGGCCCTCAAGTGTGAAAAACAATAGTGTACATAAAAAGTTTTATGACAAGGGAGTACTATATATAAAGTGAGCTGAAAGAAGAGTAAATCCAAATTTGTCAGCAACTTGTACTTGTACTTGTGAGAGTGAGAGATCTACGGGGATACAAATATTACAGTACTAGTGAAATGAGATTGCAAGATCATGTGTGTTGAATTGTGATTGACTGAGATGTTGTTTTGGGAAACTGTGAAAAAGGAGTAATATAATCATGCACACACACGCATAGCATAGCTGCCCAATCAAGAGCCTAAGGGGCAATCTGTCAGATGCTGTATTAGGTGCATATGACTGTTGTGACACTTTAGTGATTTTAAACAAAAGATTCTGAGAGTTTGGGAATGATGGTAGAGTCTATATTTAGCTGTAAACTCCTGGCCTTGTCAGTTATTATGCTTAATGTAACAACATGTGTCTGTTGTATGTGCTCTATAAATTCAAGATTATTCTTTACTTCTTATCTATATCCGTTTTCTTTTGGTAATAAGAGGTTGAAGTTTCGATACACATTCGATAACATTATTCTTGTGACCACAAGATGTTAAGGATTCGAGATTTAATGGATGTACATTCGATTTTACCAAAATTCAAAAAATTTAAATTTTGTCACGGAATGAGAGGAATATTGACTATGGATCGAATAAATAATGAATAATTTACCCCTTACTGCTATCAAACTATAGGACTTGCTGCTTATGCACCTCTATACGTTAGCTATCTTTATAATTCTGTTCTCTAGAAAGTCTCCTCTGCTAGTTCTTCCCCTTCTTGTTAGTTGTTGCTAATGTTTTGACTATACATTTCAATAATTGTTCACATTGTTCATGCCCATGCTACTCATTTATTTCACTTAATGGCTGAATGTCCAAATATGTGTCCTTTGAATTTGAAGTTTCGAAACCGGATTGAATTCTTTATTCTCTTCTATTTTACAAATCTATTTGTACAAGTCATAGAATATTAGCTTTAATTTATAGAACAAAGGGTTTGCTAGATTACTCTTATCCCAAAGAAAATTTTGCCCTTAAACTTTGCTAACCATTAGGAAAGTTTAGACTTAAGATATGTCAAATACTACTTAATTATCATAACATTAAGTTAAAGACCTTTGGATTAGATAGCAAATACCACTAGAAATATGTTACTACTATAAATATATTATGGTGGAGTCTAATGTACGATATTATACTTAACCAGAATTTAAACATTGGTATTATAATTGCACATTAGCATATAAACATTGTTTCCACAAGTTGGTTCCATTAAACCATTGTTCTAATGTTTATTAACGGATATACTAAATACAATTAGTATATTCGAAAATGTGGGGTTCGAGTCTCAGCGGATACACATGTGGTACGTAATTAATTAATTTTTAGATGTCGAAACTTGTAAACGAATATAATGGTTTATATATCATAGTCGCTGGCTACACCTCGAACTTATTTAAATTAAGTGGTTATTGTTGATAACCATGGTTTTTCATGAAGTAGACAGTCAAAAATATTAATTCATAGAATTGTTCCCTGTCATAGTTGAACTTGTTTATTGTCACTTTCTTTAAGCCATAACATAAATTATGCAAGGAGATTCTGTTTGATCAACTTCTGTATATTAAAATGTTGGGCGGGCTTATAAGGGATGTGGTGAAAACAAAACAAACAAAGAGAAAAACAAGTGTACTGTGTACAATATTATCGAAAATTTGTCGATATTACAGGCACGTTAACATTCAAATGAATAGAGCACGATTCGATATCTCAAGTGTTAAAAGAGTAAAAATCTTTTGTGCTTACACAAATAGTGTTTGATTTGAAACCATTGTGTTCATATGGTAATCTTGTTAAAGAAAATGTTGTTTTCAACTCAAATTTCAATGGTATATGTTGGAAAATGAAAGCGATCGATATTAAAATAAAATTGACACTTTCCAGAAGTGGAAAGATTCTTTTGCCTTACCTTCTTCACATAAAAATACATACGGTTATGAGTGCATGAGTTCATGTGGGCCACTTGTACAAGTTGTAATTCAATGAATTGCCACCAAATGCCAATAATGCTACTCATCTACTAGTACCAAATAGATTACAAGAGATGTATCTTGGGGAAGACTTTCATTCATTCATGTTGTAGTGCATAAACCTGTTTTCATGAAATTAAACAATTTAGTTTTCTAATTTTCATAGCATAATAACATGTTGACATTTTGTACTATCGAAATATTATTTCTGTTTTTTTAATTAAAAGTCTATCAAAGAAGTTTTTAATACAAATTCAGACTCTCCCGCTAGAATTCTAAACTCGGTCTCGTGTTACTAAGAGAAGAGGGGTATCTCTGGCTAAATAATTTGGTTCGAAATAATAAAATTAGGCAGGGGTTTGAGATTTTTGTGGTATGAACAAGGGGTTTAGTGCATTTTGGGGGGTGTTAGTATATGTTCCTCTTTCTTGAAATGTGTTAATTTATACTGTGATCTTTATGGTAGTATTATGCATTACATAAATTGGACACACTCTTATGTTTTATTGTATTTTGATGTCATGTCTTTATTTTGTTGTCTTTTGTACTCATTTTAAGACAGACGTTAACACATAAACAGCATAATAGTAAGGACTGAATAATAGCAAGGATAAAGCAGGTTTGAATATTCATCCCCAGAAATTAAAATGGTGTTGTGAGCTCCAATGTAGATTTGTACTATTGTATAAAACAGAGGAAGAAATAAAAACTTGTGAATATTTACTCATAAATTAATAAAAAAATTATTCGTTTCTCGTCCAGTTCCTTTGTAGCATAAAAAATATTATGTGTTTTTTGTTCCACTTTTGAGGGAGTAACTAGTTATTTCGGCTAATAATAAGAATGCAGTGTTG
>QRFB01000478.1:62936-93031 GCA_008931105.1 Oenanthe javanica | reverse complement strand
GAACATCATCATTTATTTTGCTAGCTAGCTGCCTAATAATTAAACAAGGAAAATTAAAGTTGAAATTATGGGTTNAATTAAACAAGGAAAATTAAAGTTGAAATTATGGGTTAGAGAATACCCAATCTGTTGTGCTAGCTGAGGGATTGCATCAAAATTCGTGCACTTGCCTGTGAAGGCCCTTGTTATGCAATCTAAGAAGAAACTCCATTATCTTCTAAGATTGGATCTTGTCAGGCTCCCCAACTTTGATAGGCTTCCTCCATAGCCTATAGACCTGAAAAAGTCTTTGATTTGATCATCTCCCACAATATCATCATAATCCGCCACTTCTTGGAGATGAAGGGCTTGTCGAACAACAGTCGGTGTTATCATGTGCTTGCCATTGTAGTTGAATGTAATGATCGGTTCTTCGTCATCACCTGCATTGTTAAACTTGGCAGACAACCATATTCTTATCAAGGATTGAGCAGAAAAGTTTAAAGGTTCCTCTAACACATAGCCAATTTAACTTTATCTTAAGAAATCTTGAATAACATGAAAATCTTCAAGTGCATCAGATTTTTTTAATGGAGCAATATAGTTGGTGGCTGCAAAAGTGTAGGTTTGGAAGGTTTGTCCTTTTGATGCCATTGAAACAATGAAAATGTGCAGGTTGGAACAGTTAGGGTTTACGAGAAACTAGAGAAGAAGAACAAATGAAGAATAATTGATACAGATTAATAACCCAAAATGAATTGTCATTCGTGAGATACACGCGCCTTATTTCAAATCCAATCAGAGAATGATAATTATGACATCACAAAAATGAAATATGATGTCATAAATATGATCTCAGAGTTTACCACTTAAACAGAGTTTAGCAAGTCAGAGTTTATATGTTTTAGTGTTTAGAATAAACTGTCAGAGTTTAACACAGACTCTGACAGAGTTTACCATAAACACTGATAACTTGTGATCAGAGAATAGATGCTGCAATGATCAGAGTTTGCTTCAACAGAGTTTACTTCAATTTCCATCAGAGTTTATCTCATACTCTGACATATACTCTGATTATCTGAAACTTGTTAAGTCAAGTTGAGCCACTTGTTACCATCCCTAATTCAGAAACCAGTCTGTTAAATGTTACTTCAGACAAAGGTTTGGTGAATATATCTGCTTTTGTTGATCTGTGGGAACAAAGTGTAATTCAATTGTTCCTTCCATAACATGTTCCCTTATGAAATGATATCTGATACTGATGTGCTTTGTTAGAGAATGTTGAACTGGATTTCTTATCATTGTAATAGCACTTTGATTATCACAATAAATAGGAATTTTTGAGAAGTTCAAGCCAAATCCAGTAGTAGATTTTTCATCTATAATATCTGTGTACAACAGCTTCCTGTAGCTATATATTCAGCCTCTATTGTAGATGTTGAGATAGATTTCTACTTCTTGCTAAACTACGACACTAGTTTTCCACCCAGAAATTGACAATTACCACTTGTACTTTTTTTGTCAATTTTACATCCTGCAAAGTCAGCATCTGAATAATCAATTAATTTAAAATCAGACTCTCTAGGATACCATAAGCCAAGATTAATAGTGCCCTTGAGATATCTGAAAATCCTCTTCACAGCTATCAAATGAGGTGCTCTTGGATCTGCTTGAAATCTAGCACCCAGACATGTTGCAAACATGATGTTTGGTCTACTTGCAGTCAAATAAAATAGAGAACCAATCATTCCTCTATATGCTGTAATGTCAATAGGTTCTCCAGTGTCTTGATCAAGCTTTGTTGCAATAGCCATAGGTGTTGTAGCAGATGCAGAGTCTTGCATTTGAAATTTTATGATTAGATTCTTTTTATATTTAGACTGATTAATGAAAATTCCTTCCTCAGTCTATTTTACTTGTAAACCTAGAAAATAACTTAATTCTCCCATCATGCTCATTTGATACTTGGACTGCATTAACCTTGAAAATCTTTCACAGAGTTCCTCATTTGTGGAACCAAATATTATATCATCAACATATATTTGTACTAATAATAGATCCTTACCTTGACTTCTATAAAACAAGGTTTTATCAATTGTACCTCTAGTGAAACCACTCTCAAGTAAAAATAGAGCCAAAGTTTCATACCAGGCCCTTGGTACTTGCTTTAGTCCATATAAAGCTTTATCCAGTCTGTAGACATGATTTGGATATTTTGGATTGACAAAGCCAGGTAGTTGTTCAACATAAACTTCTTCTTCAAGTTCACCATTTAAAAATGAACTTTTAACATCCATCTGGTAGACCTTAAATTTCTTATGTGCAGCATTAGTAAGAAAAATTCTGATTGCTTCAAGTCTGGCTACTGGTGCATAGGTTTCATCATAATCTATGCCTTCCTGTTGACAATAGCCTTTGGCTACCAGTCTTGCTTTATTTCTTATAATGATTCCATCAGAATCTGTCTTATTCCTGAATACCAATTTTGTACCAACAATAGATCTTTTCTTTGGCCTAGGTACTAGGGTCCAAACTTCATTCATTTCAAACTCATTTAATTCTTCCTGCATTGCAGTAACCCAATATGCATCCTTCAAAGCATCTCCAACTTTCTTTGGTTCAGTTTTTGATATAAAATTATGAAATAGACATTCATTCTGTGTAGCTTTTCTTGTCTTTACACCACTTTCCAGATAATTAATAATTAGTTCAGGTGTGTGATCTTTTGTCCACTTTCTTGGATGTGCAGGATTTCTTGAACTGGATGCTCCCCCATGATTTATTGTCTCATAGAAAGATTCTTCTGTAAATGCTAATCCACCCCCTAAAAATGTGCTTCCATCAGTGTTTGATATCTCAGAGTTTATGTACTCAGAGTTTGAACTATCATAGATTGGGGCATTAGTGTTTGTAGTTTCAGAGTTTGATGGATCAGAGCTTAGGGGTTTAGAGTTTGGGTTTGTCAGAGTTTGGTCAGACTCTAATATTTCAATTACAGTGCTTTGATCTCCAATGTCAGTATCTAATTGATGTTGATCCCCCTCAACATGTGCAGAATCTTCAATTTCTATTTCAATCATTTTTGAATCAGAGATTACATCACCAGATATTGGTAGAACATAGTTTATTTCATCAGAGCCTGGTTCACCAGAGTTTGACTCATCAGAGTTTGGTTCACCAGAGTTTATTTTCTGCAGTTCATTCTCAAATCTCAGAGTTTCCTGTGCATCTTTATCATGTAATCCAGCTACTTTCCATTCATCAAAAGAGACATTGATTGATTCCATGACTTTACTTGTCCTTAGATTGAATACTTTGAATTCCCTTGAAGAGGTTTTAGAAGTTGTTGCATATCCAACAAAAATTCCTTCATCTACTTTAAGTTCAAATTTCTTCAATTGCTCACGATGTATTTTGAGAATAAAACACTTGCTTTCAAAGATATGAAAGTATTTAACATTTGGCTTTCTTCCCTTCAAAGATTCATATGGAGTCATTCCATGTTTGTTGATTAAGGAACAATTTTGTGTAATGCATGCAGTGTTTACAGCTTCCGCCCAAAAGTAAGTAGGTAGCTTTGCTCCTTCTAGCATTGTTCTAGCAGCTTCTCTAAGTGTTCTGTTCTTTCTTTCAACTACACCATTTTGGTGAGGTGTACCAGGTGCTGAGAATTGTTGAATAATACCTTTTGTTGAGCAGAATTCTTCCATTGCAGAATTTTTAAACTCTGTTCCATTGTCACTTCCTAGATTCTTCACCTTATGAGTTGATCCATTCTCAATGATTGCAATATGTTCAAAAATTATTTCTGTAGTTTCATCCTTTTTATGCAAAAAGTATACCCAAGTAAACCTAGTAAAATCATCAACTATCACAAGAGTGTATTTCTTCTTTCCAATGGATATAATGTTGACAGGACCAAACAAATCAAGATGCAATAGATGGAAAGGTTGATCAATTAAATTTTCAGTTTTGCTCTTGAAAGATGTCTTCTTTTGTTTGGCCTTTTGACATGAATCACGGAGTCCATTAGGATGAAATTGAACTTTTGGAAGACCTCTAACTAGGTCCTTTTTCACTAACTCATTTATGTTTCTAAAATTCAAATGACACAGCTTTTTGTGCCAATTTCATCTTTCCAAGGATGATGCCTTTCCAAGTAGACAAGTTAAAGGACCATCAGGATTAATATCCATGCTAGCTTTAAATAAATTGTTATGTCTGTGACCAATAAGAACTATTTTCCCATTCTTCTTGTATTTCACTTCACAATGAGTTCCATGAAATTCCACAGAATATCCTATGTCTGTCATTTCACTCACACTTAGCAAATTGTGTTTGAGTACTTCAACCAGAGCTATATTTTCAATGATGACATTTCCAATCATAATATTGTCATATCCCAGTGTTCTTCCTAAGTTTCCATCTCCATAAGATACTGCTGGGCTAGCCTTCTCCTCAAACTCTGAAAGAAGGGATTTATTTCCAGTCATATGAGTAGAACATCCACTATCAATTACTAGGATGTTTTTCCTGTTTCCCTGCAATCAGAAAATGCAACTTAATTAGTAGATTTGGGAACCCAAACTAGTTTGGGTCCTTTCTTTGAAAACTTATTAACCTTTGCAGCAGAAGTACTTTTATCAGAGTTGGTGTTAACAGAGTTTACAGAAACATAGTTTGCATTCCCAGAGTTTGTACTGTCAGAGTTTACACTCCTTTTATTAGATTTTATCACATATATTTGCTTGACAGTTTGTTTTGGAGAAATATTTATTTGAGGTTGTGGTTTATAAAAACTGTAGTACAAATTATGATATTCTTTGCAAGTATAAATTGAATGACTCATTCTACCACAATGAAAATAGGGATTATATCTTAATTGTGTTCTAGCCTCAAAACTACATTTTTCAGATTCTTTCATTTTCTTTTGTTTGCAGTCTATAGCAAGGTGATTTGAATTACCACAAGTAAAGCATGTTTTCCTAGGTTCATCAGCGATATTCATGTAGTTATTTTCCTTATTAATTCCTACGTTTCCATTCCTGTTTCTTTTAGGTTTAGCTTTATTACTGACTTCCTTCAACTTTTCCTTAAGTTGCTTCTATGAAAGTAAACCTATATTTATATTTTTAGGTTCTTACACACTATTATTTTTAGAGCATTCAGTAGAATTTTCCTTATTATCACTAGCTCTAACAAATTTCATAGGTTTATTTAATATTCCTTTTATGTGTGATTTAGTGTATGTTTCAAATTCATAGCCTAAAGTAGAAGTCCAATTCTTATTAGTCAGCATTTGTTGGACTTTCTTTCCAAAGTTTGTCCAAACTCTGAAAGTTTCTTTTTCTTTTGCTATTTCAGATTTTAGGTATTCAACTTGAATTTCTAACTGTATTTGCATGTGAATAGATTATCAAAATCTTTCTTAATTTTTAACATATCAGTGTTTTCATATTTAAGCAAGTTATTCCTAGCAGTCATAGTTTGTATTTCAGATTTTAATCTTTCATTTTCAAAAGTCCATGACTTAAAATTGACAATCAAAGTTCTAAGAAAAGACTTTAATTCACAGATATTATCAGTTTGAAAATTAAAGACAAAGTCTGGTACCTTTTCAGAGTTTGGAGAGTCAGTGTTTGCCATGAGTGCATAATTTGTTTCTTGTTCAGAATCTGAGGAATCCATCCAGTCTTTCTTTGAAGTGATTAAAGCTTTTCCTGATTCCTTACTTCTGCATTCAGTAGCGAAGTGTCCCATCTTGTTACACTTATAACACTTAATCTTTGACTTATCAACAGTCTTTGATCTCTCATCTCTATCTTTTCTTTTTTTTAAACCTGTCTTTCTTTTCTGACTCACCATGCATCTTCTGAAAATTTGCTTGCTTCGTATACTTCATGTATTTCATCTTTTTAAAACCCTTAACAATCATAGCAACCATCTCCATCATATCAGAATCTGTGGAGTCATCACAGTTTGCTTCAGAGTTTGTTTCAAACTCTGATTCACTGCCTTTTTGGATTACTACTTCTTTCCATTTCCTTATTGAAGCCTTAAGCACCTTTTCTTTTGGTTCTTCAATTTTGTCTTCACCATTCAAAGCAATAGATCTTGCTTTGCTTCTTTTTCTGTTTCTTCTTTTCTGTAACTCGAGATCATGAGTCTTCAATTTTCCATAGACTTCAACTAAAGACATCTCATCTAAATCAGATATATCTCTAATTAAAGATGTCTGCAGATCCCATTCTTCTGGAAGAGCCCTTAGAAATTTAGTGTTAGAATCTTCATTATCGTATACTTTGTTTACCAAGGCTAAGTTGTTCAACAAGGTTAAGAATCTATCATAAATATTTGTGAGAGATTCATTCTGCTTAGCTTCAAAATATTCATATTCTTGTATGAGCACAGATCTGCTGTTTTTCTTGATTTCTCTGGTTCCTTGACATTGAACCTCCAGAGCATCCCAGATCTCCTTTGCAGTTTTGCATGCTATTACCATGTTGGACATTACAGAATCAAGACTATTGTGTAATATGTTTCGTACCTTAACATCTTTGAGGACTTTTTGTTTTTCCTCATTAGTCCACTTCTTCTTATCTTTAAAAGTATAGTATTCAAGAATTTGTCTTCCTTCCACAATAGTTGCAGGTACCAGTTTTGTTGGCAGATATTGGCCTTCTTTGATCCTATCCAAATAAATAGGGTCTGTTACTTCTAGGTGTTGGGTTCCGAGGCATAAAACGCAGCGGATTAAACGTAAATATAACGAAAAATTTCGGAACCCTAACGCAGGATCATGTATAAGATTGACAGATTATGGTGAAACGGAATCATACCTTTGTCTGGTCTTGACTTACACGAACTCAACGGAGATCCTAGCTTTCACGACTTGTGTCTTCCTCTCGAAAACACCTCTATGGTATCCACACGAGCACCTTTAAGAACGTCTCACGATCTTGATTACGGAATGAATGTACTAGCCTCCTTTGATAATTCTGAATTAGCTCTTCTCTGCCTTATTGTTGTGTAGCTGCTGCCTCTAGGGGTTTTCTTATCAAAACGTAATACCCTATTAACCCTACATTATCTATTTATAATGGTTGGTTAATAGGCCCATAATAGCAACCCATAACAGCAAAGCCTAACCCATGTAGGTTTAGGATTAAATAATAAAACCGAATTTTATTATTTAATTAATAACTAAGTCACACTTAATTATTAATGGCAGAATTCAAATTCGAATTTATATTATTTCAATTAATTAAGTCTCACTTAATTAATATAATAAAATTCAAATAATCATCAATTAATTTAAATCTATAATTTAAATTAATTATTCCTTTAAGTACTCTATGTGTGTGACCCTATAGGCTATTATTTAATTAGCAATAATTTTATTCTCCAATAAAATTATAAACAATGAGCGGTATCTAGTAATACATCATTGCTACCCAATTAAATAATAATTAAATCGTGATTCGATAAAACCTTTCGTGATTAATGTTTCCGTGTAATATAATCCCTTTAACCATATATATTATAGATTAAACTCGAGGCATGTATTTAGTCATCCTCTTCAACATTTAATCCGGGTTTACTTGATCCATGAGTAGACTATGAAAACAAATCATTATTTGAGCACGGCCATGCATTTTATAGTCTCACTCAATCAAGAGGCCAATAATATCTCTCCTAATTATAGGAGGGTTAAATCCTTTATCTATCATTCATATTTCTCATACGACTCATGATATACCCGATGTCCACTTTTATCATCACCTGGTAAAAGGTAATTTTTAATGTAGTCAAAGTATATTAATCCTCGTATAGAAATATAATAATCTCAAGTCNNAATGTGTATCATGATTCTAAGGACATTTATTATGCTAACAAATATATCGCAGTAATTAAAGTCATAATAAATACGTTTATTGAATAATCAAATGACATAAAGGTCTATTGTATTGACTCTAGGGCACCTACACTAACACTAGGAACATCAACATCTTCACCCTCCATGTGGGGTATTCAGCTTTCTTCAAGATAGGAATTCTTATGATCTCATACTTGTTTCCAGATATGATTTATGAACTAATAGGTGAATTTAAATTGCCTGATCTGATACCAATTGTTTGCCCAGATAAGTAAGCTATTATAGAAGGGGGTTGAATGCAATAGCACCAGTAAATCGATTAAGAACACAAGTATGTAAAAGGTAAATATTGTTCTGTATTAACAATAATGAATTGGTTATAAAACTCTCTCAAGAAGTTCTTTATTCTCAAGAGCTACTAGGTTATGAATAATGTGATTTGCAAAGATTAGATTGATGTTATCCTATGTCTGTGTTTATATAGACAAAATTACAATTCAATTACAAATGAGATTAGAAATAGAACAGCTTTACATAAGGAAATAGGCTTGTATTTGGATTTCTTCTTACTATCCTATTCAGACTCTGATTCGAATTGCTTCTTGACAAATTCTTATAATAAACTCTATCGGTTGTTATTCTCTGATAGAGCATTCTCTCTTAGAGTAAACTCTGATTGAATATTCTCTGATAGAGTAAACTCTATCCGACAGCTCCTTAAACTCTGATGACGTCAACAGTGTAAGCTCTGATTTGTATTCTCTGACAGCCATCAGTGTTTGCTTCCTAACACTATCATTTCTTTATATCTGAGCAGTTTGTGGAACAATAACATTAACAGTCGTAACATCCACAATAAAATCCAAACGCTCGGGAATAAACATACTAATACGAAATGACCAGTTTCCTCGAAACCGGGTCATATCCTCTGAGAATTAATTCTGAGTCAAAATGAAGAATTTTACAACTACAAACCCTTTTGGAAAAATGGACCAAGATTTTTAATATCTTTAGATTATAAATTAAATCCATATAAATTTAACTAATAAATTTACTTAAATTAAATTTATAAAATAAATTTATTTAAACTAAGTATGTAAAATAAACCTTTTCAAGTTTAAATAATAAACTAATTTAAATAAAATTTATAAATAAATTTATTTAAATAAAATTTATAAAATAAATTTATCTAAATTTGATTTTATAAAATAAATTTATTTAAATAAATTTATATAATAAAAGTAAATCTATTTAAATTTAAAGAAAAAATTTATTTAATTTAAATTTATAAAATATATTTATTTTAATTAAATTTAAAAAAATAAACTTTTTATTAAGTTTAAATAATAAACTCATTTAAATTAAATTCATAAAAGAAATTTATTTTAAATAAAATTTATAAAATAAATTTATTTAAAGTTATAAAATAAACAAATTTAAACAAATTTAAATTATAAAAGTAAATCTATTTAAATTTAAATAATAAATTTATTTATTTAAATTTATTTAAATTAAGTTTATAAAAATAAACATTTTCAAGTTTTATATAATAAAATCATTTAAATTAAATTCATAAAATAAATTTATTTTAAATAAAATTTGTAAAATAAATTTATCTATATTTAACTTTATAAAATAAATGTATTTAACAAGGCCTCTAGACATTCAGAGTTTAAACAGCTTCCGTACCATGAGCTTCACTGGACTGCGGATCTTGATTTGTATATCAATGAGCTTGCTCTGATGACAATTGTTGGGTCTCGGAATTATCATAGAAAGGGGGTTGAATAAAAATAATTTAAAATTCTTTTCAGATTTTACGGAATTAAATTATTATTTTTGGTGAGGGTTCCAGTCCTTGTAGTGTTTGGGAGGCTAACTTACTAACTTTCTCTTTTCACGATAAAACATTGAAGATCTAGAAAATTAGCAAGTAACTAAAAAAATATTCAAGTTAAATATGTATATTAAACATGAAAGGGGTGTGACAATATTTGGTAAAATATTTCTTAATTCCTTTCAACAAATTTGACATGAATTCTTCTACTTTAGGAATTAAGAATTCAAACCAGCACAGAAAGTCTGTGAATATAACTTTGCAGATAAATTACTGAATTTGAATTTTTTTTCTACTCTTTAAAAACGAAGCCAATTGCCTCATATTTATAGAGGTTGAAGCAAGACTTTTGAATAAAACTTATTTAAAAAATCAAAAGACTTTATAATTTAGCCTTCAAGACTTTTAAAATAAGTTGGGCAAGACTTTTAAAACTCGGTAAGACTTTTAAAAACTGGGTAAGACTTTTTAAAAGGTCTTTTTGAATTAATTCGGTAACACTTTTTAAAAGATCTTATTGAATTAATTCGGTAAGACTTTTAAATGGACTTATTGAATTGATTCGATAAGACTTTTTAGAATAGCTCGGGAAGAGATTTTCTAAAACACTCGGTAAGATTTTTTAATTAAGCTTCGGTAAGACTTTTTCTAAAACTCTCGGTAAAACTTTTCTTTACTTAACTTTGGACATGTGGCAGCCTCCAATTGGTTATTTTAACAACATAAACCACCTGCCCCTACAATTTGAATAACCATGGGGCCTATTTCGTCTTTTAGTGGTAACCAATTTGAATAACCAATTGGTTATTTTAGACCCGCACAGCTTATAATCTTTGATTAATAAATAATTAATTTAATTCAAAAATTATAAAAATAAATATCTAATATTATTTAGATATTTATAAATATAATATACTAAATAAATAAAATATTTATTAATAAAAATAAATCATTACGCTCTAAGTTGTGGTCTTCTAAACGTTTGGAACCGAACTCTTTTTGACATGGAAATGATAAATCAATTCCAAGGGGGGTTCCACTTTAACAAATATATGACTATGAATTTCTTTTGTGTCAATTCTTTTTCCGTCTTATCTTCAAGTCAGTACTGTCATCCCTGTTTACCTGCATCTATAGTTGCAATTAGAAGTACAATAAGCTGACTCTTTAAACTAGACAATACTACTTTTCACCACTGCATGTACCCAGTCAAATATTCAATCTTGGATTCTGAGTCTTGTACACTGTATTCCAAACAAACCTGTATCGCTTTGAGTTTAGAGCTTCTGTCTTATTCATTTTAAAATAATTCTAAATTAATTAATCCTTTAATTAATTTAAGATATAAATTAATTCTCTTAGAATTAATTTCCTAATTAAATTAACTATTTAATTTAATTAATTAATAGAGAATTAAATTAAAGTCTTGACTGTATGACTATTGTTGATGTAGATAAAACTCTTATGTTCTTCAAGAATAACTTTTCTAACCGCTTGAACTTTTTGATGACGAATCTTCATTGACATTATTGACATCCTGTGCACTGGTCTGGTTCACGGATTACTAACTACAATGTTGATTCTTATTTTTGCTGTAGTGGTCTTATATCTTGTCTTCTTTTGTTCTTCCTCTATAAATTTTTTCCTCTGGAATCTTTCTGTAGTATGCACTTAAAACCTTCTGTATCTTCTGAAATACTACTTATTTATTTTACACTGATGCTTGACCGTATTAATGAACTTCTTTAAGTGTGTAGTAGTAGTCTTGTCAAAATTCTTCTCATATTCTGATTCTTCGTGTCTAGTTGACATTCTTCGTCTCGATTCCTTATTCCATATTTTATTATTTAATTCCCTTTCTTATCTGAGTTGATTTGTCATTTACTTATTACAAGTAGGACTAGTCATATGACTTTCAATGCTTCACTCTCTCTCATTTATATTTTCTTCCCAATTTTATCAAAAATATTTTGCACTAAACCATTTTTTCAAATCTTCCTTGGTAATTATATAATTTTTTTATTTATTTGTACTCATTTCATTCCATTTCATTTCATTCTCCCCTACCAAATACAATATTAATATATTTAATTTTGCTTTATTTAATTCTGAATTTTTTCTTTACTTAAAATTATGCTCCAATCTTAAAATTTTCAAAAGTTTTAATTAAGTATCATGTTGCAATTTTTCTTGAAAATATTTCTTGAATTTTTTTGGATATTCATAATCTTTTCAAAATTCTAATTAACTATTACAAATTTGTAAATCTCTAATTTTTTTTGTTTACATATACAAGAAATATATATAATATCATTTATATAATATCTATCGGTTCTAATAATTTTCAAAGCACCTTAGAATATTCATCTACTTTCACCATTACCAACATATCCATAAAGGCAAAACCTATATTGAAGAATCTCCTCCTATACTCAAGAACAATCCTATGTAGTTATCTATATCATCGTTTCATTGTCTTTGCAAGACAGGTCACACTTCTATTGACTTTATGGCTTCGGAGCCAAGTATCTTAATTAGTTACGGGTGGATTAGTGATGCTGAAGAGGACATCGATGGTATCGTGTATGTCTGTGCCCAAGTACGAGAGAAACCAAGAAGAATGTCAAGATGGGATGTTAAACCACATGAATTATATAATTCATCTAATTGTAAATGTAAGCAGAAACTTCTAATGGTGGTTGAACTGATTACTCAATCCAGGAGCCAGATATATGAGTCGATTACTCAAATATTTTGCCTTTGCAAGGCAGTTCACACTTTTGTGGTCATTAATATATAATTATTTTGTAGTTTCATTGATATGTATCTTTAAAAGGACCTATAAGAATATGTACGACCGGCTTAGCACTAAAAAGGGCGTGAATGAAATTTTTAACTATCAATAACACGTAACAAGAGAGGTCAAGATTTGGGTTCGGTTAGGTATATAAACGACGAGGGTGGAAATATGTTACTACGGATGAGGTAGGTATTTCTCTGACTTATTTAATGCAGATAGAAGGAGGGTCATCATTTTCGAATAACGAGAGATCCACCCTAATCAAGCTGACTCTAGTTTAAGTATTAATATAGAAGAGGTTAAAGCAGCTTTGAGTATGATGGGAAATGGCAAGGCTGTAGGTTTAGATGAGATTCCTATTGAGGTCTGGCAGTGTTTGGGCGAGCCTGGTGAACGGTGGTTGACAGAGCTTTTTATTGACATCCTTAGGACCGCCAAGATGCCGGATGAGTGGCGGTTGAGTGTTGTGGTGCCGCTTTACAAGAATAAAGGTGATGTTCAAAGTTGTAATAACTACCGTGGCATCAAGTTACTTAGTCACATAATGAAACTCTGGAAACGAGTTATTGACTGCATAATTAGAAAGCTAATTGAAATTTCAGCGAATCAATTTGATTTCCTGTCTGGTAGGTCGATGGTTGAGGCAGTTTATTTGCTTCAGAGTCTCATGGAGAAATATCGTGAGCGTCGTAGGGATTTTCATATGGTGTTCGTAGATCTTGAAAAGGCGTATGATAGTGTATCCTCATAGGTCATTTGGCATTGTTTGGAAGCTAAAGGGGTATCGTCGATGTTTGTTCGCGTCATTCAAGATATGTACTCAGGCGTAGGGACGTGTGTCAGGACGCTAGTAGGAGATACTGAATAATTTCCAGTTGAGATAAGACCACATGAAGGTTCATTTTTAAGTCCTTTCCTATTTGTAGTTATTTTCAATATGATTACTCGTGACATTCAAGGCAATGTTCCCCGGTATATATTTTTCGTTGATGACATTGTCTTAGTTGTGGAGTCAAGGAATGAGATAAATGCGCAATTAGAACAGTGGCGATCCGCATTGGAGGTGAAAGGATTGCATGAGAGTCGTTCTAAGATAGAGTATCTTTATGCTAATTTTAGCAGAGAGGACACTGAAACTGATATTGTAGTTTGCATTGCAGATGAGAGAGTGACACAGACTAATAGTTTCAAATATCTAGGATCCATTATACAATGTTGGGGATGAGAATATTCTGAAGGGGTTATTATACAGACAGATGAAATAAAATGAAGATAGAGAGCTTGAGGAGTCTAAGGAAAAAAGGAAGGAGAAGATAATTAATCAAACTCATCAAGGACTTGTCAAATTCTCATGTTACCGGTACTTGAAAAATTTGTCTCATACTTTGTAATTGTTAATTTATGATTCATACTATATTGATAAATGTTAAGGGGTTTTGGTATCATCAACTCATATTTATGTCTATTACTCATAAACATAAATATGGGGAGATTGTTAGAAATCATGTAGTCTGATGATAACATCTTCCTTAGAATTATAAATATTATATAACAATTTGTAACTAAGTGATGGATATGAGTGTTATAAATATTCATTGATTAGAGAACCATTTATGAGGATAGGTTGTTGTTAATCAACTTATAAATTGGACTGTAGCGGTTGATCTAGTCTTTTTATTATTAGTGGATTCTAATAAATTGATTGATGTGATCGACTGATGTTTATTGACTTTGATTGATACCTATTCAACAAATATGAAGGATGGCTAACAAAGTATAAATATTCGAAGTCAGAATTCTCCTACATGAAGTGGTCAACAGATAAAAAAAGTCAATGGATATCAATGATCGATGGATAACAGTCAACAAATTCAAATCAACAAATCCTCATCAACGGATGAATTTGTCAAAGCAATCAACGGATAAAAGAGTAATCGATGGATAAGGGAATCGATGGATATTCAAATATCCATTGATACATCAATTGAATAATGGATAGCCTATTTATCGATGGATAAGCAAAGAAGGATCAATTGATAAGGTTTACATTAATTATCAATTGATTAAAGTTTTCCAAAATAGTTAAAAATAAACAGAATGGAATATTTGTAGAAGACTGATCAATGGAAGACAATTTTGTCAGAACTGTGAAGACTTTCAGGAAACACAATCTTCAAAAAGAAGAACAAGACAAAGATTTCTCCTGAACAAGGCAAAGACCTATGAAGACTGTGAAATAAGCTACATTCTATTTCACTGCAAACATTGTAAAATGTAATTTGTGCTTTTATGAGTTGATAAAAAATAGTTGTAGAAAATGAACTGCTATATATACATTAATAGTTCATTGTAACATTTATAGAAGAAGTAGGAGAACAAATACAAAAGAAAAGCATAGTAAGAAATATGAATCATTTGTAGTGCTTTTCTGTCTTCATTTTGCATTTGTAAGCAGCTCGGTTTTTAGACCAAGATTAATGGAAAACAGAAATAATTTACTAGTGGAAAACCAATCCACTAGTAATTTTTAAAGACCTATTTTCAATTATTTAGTTTATATTTCTGATTGTATCTTTTTCTGTTTATTAGTCAGACACTCAACACCATTAAATACAAACTCACCGATCTATAACAAATTTATAAAAGTTCTTGAGTTTGTATTCAACCCCCTTCTACAAACTCATTGTTAGTACTAGGGTAAAATAACAACTTGTTATTAAAAAGTAATCATATACATCTATACATCTGCATAATATAATTATACTTTTTAAGGAAAGAAAACTTTTTAACTCTTAAAAAAATAATTAAATAGACAACAGTTTCCTCTTTATAAACAGTTGTCTACGGTACTTACTTACAACAATTTTTGCCCAAAGCATTAGTTTCTCATACAATGGTATTAGGTTCATAACTTTTGTGTTGTTTCTACTCATACAACACACTAGTGTTTAAAAATCCGTTGTCTTCTATACATTACACTTTTTACTATATGACAAAATTTATGTTCTTGACTTGTTTTGCTAAAAAAACATACAAAATAAACATTAAATATTTAATTTTTTTTATAAAAGACTAATATTGATAGATCTTAACATCAGGTTGTGTTTACAAGTCCGATGTAGACGAGCTCCTTATAAAAATATGACGATTACCTCCATATTATATTAAATTTTTTCCGTGTTCCAACCGTACGGTGGAACTACAAGGAAAACTGAAATACACAATGGTTTTCCCCCGTTGTCTGACACCCTATTTGCCCTTTGAGTATTGAGGCAGTGTCTCATATGCACCTCAGACAACGGTACCCTAACTCTTGTCCAAAAGGGAACAAAATAACACCTCATATTTTAGACACCGTTGTATAACACCTAGAAGCAACAACACTATGTTTAAAAGCACTTGTGTGAAATGAAGTGAGTCAAGTGTTTTGACAACAGAATATGTTGTTGTTGAGGGGTTAAAACAACAGTTCTTTAAATAGAAAGAGTTATTTTATCAACTTTTACATAAGAGTTTTATCAATGATGTCATTGTTGTATAGGTGAGTCCATAAGTGTTTTTAGAAAAGAATGCAACAAATGAGAGCCTTTCACATAACTGTTTGGTATTCAAGGACCACTTGTTGTAGTTTTCTACAGACAAAGCTTTAACCTGTCTTAAAGTGTTATCACAATTCTAACAGACAACGGATTTTTAGTAATTATTTCTTGTGTCTGGTTGAGTTAGACAAGTATTTTCTAAATAAAAAGTCTTGTATAAATAGCTCTATTACAAAATTTTTGTTAAATTGCTAGTTGTGTTTGACTTGATCAAACAATTATTTTAGTTATATGCTTTGTTGTGTTTTATCTAATTAGGGAATGGTTTTTTTGTCATAGTGTGTGTTCTGTTTCACTTACTTGGGCAATGGTTTTTGGAATAGTGTATGTTGTATTCGATTTAGTGAGACAATGGTATTTTTGCTTTGACACCAATTTTTAGTTGTATTTCTTATCATCAAACAATTGTTTTTCTTTTAATATATTGTACAATATTTCTTCCCACAATGGTTAGTTGTTTAAAAGCCATTGTTTTAGATGCTTACAAACAATATTTTTAAAATTGCTGGCCATTATCTGATGTGGTTAATAACAACTGTATTTATAAATGTCCCATTAGCTAAACATAGAACAAACAATGGTTTTGGGAAAAAATAAACAAGCTATAACAAAAAATTAGAAAGCCAAAAAATACCAACACTACATTTACCAAAACAACCAAAACACAACCATTCATTCACTAAACAACCACCAGTATCATTCTACAACCACCACAATCATCCAATCATTCATCGACCAAACCACCATTACATCATTCTAAATCCAAAATTAGAAGCAAAATAACCAATAATTAAAAAGGTTACCAAAACTAACAAAATATTTTGGGATGAACATCCAAATTAAAAATTCAACCGATTGCCATTAAAAATCCTAAACCATCCATGTTCAACCAAAAATACCAAATGCCTTGATCTTGAAGCTTTTAAGTAGCGTGGTGTTTCATGAAGTACTCTGCCCTATCAATCCTGATTTCATTTATGTCCTCGACACTGTAAGCTAGGTTTGTCCTTCGTAGCCACTGTAAAATAAAGTGCAATTGAGAGATTGTCACCACAAAACACAAGAACATTGACACAACTTTATGAAAATTATAATTTCTACCTTTGTTGCAAATCTGAATTCCTTTTCCATGGATATTTCTATCATATAACGCATGATAAATAAGCGACAATCATTACTCCCATTTTGGAGAGGAATGCCTTGATAAATACACGAAGAAATTATATAAATTAAACATGCATGCAGAGACCAAAGAACTGATTGATAACATATATATTACGGAAAAAATATTACGGCCAAATTCTCCCATACTATTTTCTTCTTCAAAAACTTCTTCGCATATTCCTTGTAAAGCTTAATATCACTGCGCCAATATATTAATATATATCAACAGTAACACATAAGCACTTAAAAGATTGAACATCAAATAATTTTATGATGTGGCACTTACTTGTCAACCTTCTGTCCATTGTTCAGTTACTATTCGACGCTTGAGTGGATCCATGTGGTACACCAATTGCACGTCTAGGATCAGAGCAATCAATGCCCAATGATTCCTAACAAAGGATGAAGACATTATATACATATATATATGTCACATTATTTAATTAGAATATAATTTCATAAGTACTAATCGGAACATGTCAAATTTATACATTAATATATTAATCAAAGTCATAAATAATATTCCATCCGTCCCACACAATTGTTAACGTTTCGGAGAGAAGGTCCGACACGTATTTTAAGATGCATATAAAGTATAGTTCCATAACCTATTTTTAAAATTTTTATTAAATTTTTATTCAGAAAAAATATATTTAAAAATAAGTTATGGAATTATACTTTATATGCACCTTAAAATGCGTGCCGGACCTTCTTTCCGAAACGTTAATAATTGGGTGGGATGGAGGTAGTAATAGAAAGCCAATTTAACATGAAGTTTGAACGAACCTAAAATTACCAAGAAGGAAAAGAAAATAACATTTTTTTTACAATTTCTCTTATTTTTTAGTGAAGAGTGTCCTAAAAAAATTAAACACTGACTCAATAGTAAACAAATTATTGAAATTAAATTCCCACATTGATAATCTTTTTCTTTCCTGGCAAGTCGTTGATGATAAATTTTATATTACCCGGCTCATTCCCTCAAACACGGTCCACAGCTAATTAACATGATTAATCTCCATTAATCTTTGAGTTATATTACTCTTATTCCAAGGAGTGATTAAAAAGTAAGTGCGTGTGTCAATTGAATTGGCTACTGCAATTTGCACTATATGACATGCTGAATAGTAACAATGTGAGTCTAGTTAATTCTACCAATTAATGACTTCGATTATTTATGAGTTTCCTCCAATTTATATATTACTATATATGCTAAATTAGATGAAAAGTAATAAACATCAAAAAATTGTTTCCAGCAATTATTTGCTAATTAAAAGATACTTTATAGAACTTAATTTGTAGCAATACCAACTCTATTTCAAAAAAACTTAAATATTGAACTTTAGAACTAATAATTTTATTTTAGAACTAGATGTGCAAAATAAAGCATGTCACTTGGCAAAAGAGTAAAATTAAAAGTGGATCTATATATCACAAGTAACAAAGTATTAAAAGTAAAATATAGGGGTACTCACACATGGTTATATGGCAACAGAAATATTTGGCCTGACTTGGCATTCTTAAATCTTAAAGAAAGAGCTTTTGGAGGATTAACAAATGATATCATCTTAGACATGTTATGCCTTCTCAAATGGTCTTGCAATATACTGTACAAGAAAATTAAACAATCATTCAAATAAGTTCAAAATTCTAAACAAGAACCACATAACAAATTTTTCAAATTTGAAACTTACTTTATATAAAAGCAAATGATAGAGCCTGAGATTTCCCTACCACTGCACAAAGCATGCACGTCTGATAAAAGAATAACCTGTTTAGTGCTTTCTCCAAAACCTTCTTTGTTTAGCTCAAAAGTGATTTTACGGTCATCCATCAAGGCATTTTTTGCCTAAATCCATAAGCGCTTTAGATTGGAGTTTTAATCCCCACCCATCTCAATCACAAACTCAAGCTCTCGGACACAATCTGTATACTTCTTTACCTTTTTCCTACCAAATTTCTTACTTTTCTGAAATGGAAAATTTAAAGAGAATAATAAGAATGCAAACTTAACTATTAAAAAGAATTAGACTCACTATTATGTACAGCTAAAAAAAGAATATATGTTTAAAATAAAAGTTAACCTTTGTAATTTCATTCGACGGAGCACAGCTAGTCTTTAATTCAATTATGAGGTCTCTCGGCCGTGCAATAAATGTTCCAATAGCTTGTTCGACAGTAATGATTTAATCCGCAATAGATAAAAGAATCTTAGGAGAGCCTTGGACTATACGGGTAATCGAGACTCGTGTATTTTTTTTTCCAAGCGGTTTCCCATGAAGAACATCACAGCCTGTATCAATTTTTGCATAAGCAACAACATTGGTTCGCGAGCCAACGGCCAGCTCCCATTCCAAACAACTCTTGGCTGGTAATTCATCGGCTTTCTCACAAACCTCCTGATAAGCCCTTTCTTCGACCTCATTCTTCTTCTCTTCAACATCAGCCTTCTCTTCGATCTCAGGCTCCTTCTCCTCAATCCCAGCCTCCTTCTCCTCGATCTCAACTTCCTTCTCTTTAATACCAGGGATTTCGATGAGATCCAGTTTCTTTTTTACACCCTCCAACTTCAACTCTTTTAAAACACCCTTCGAACAGCTTCTTCGTTGCGATCCAAAATTTAGACTATAATTAAAATCAACTTTTTTTACGCACAAATATGCTTTCAGTTTTTTCATCTCTGCGGACCAAAAAGCATCTCTCTCATGAATTATTTTTTTGTTCTCATTTTTCATGAATTTCTGAAAACCTTCTTGTATCTTATTATCAATAGACCTTTTTTTCCTTTTCTGCCTTGGAAGATGAAAATAGGTGGACTGCTTAGCATGAGTCCCTTGCCCACGTACTCCTCCTCGGTGCTCCGGCTTACCGATCACCGTTGTTAAATATCATCAGTTCCCTCCTCTGTCACTTCTCTATCCTCAAGTTTCTTTTTCATCTTCACCTAAGAAATGAACAGAAAATGTTAAGCATAAAAGAAAAAAAATAGAACACTAATCCAATATCATAATACATGTGAACCAAAATAGCTCGACCAAACCCACTAAATCAAGAAAACTTTATTCATTAGCATCTAAGAAAAGTCGTCGATAGCCAATAACGGACTGAGCCTCGCTCAAACGAGGATTCGTGTCCTAGAGACAATACTTTTAATGTTTTATTGAAAACAATTAAGAATTATGTTATGTGATTATTTAATTAATATTTATTAATTCTTTATTTACTGCATCATAAATTGAAAGAATAATAAATGTCCTTGGAATATTAATACGTAATATATGTCTTTAAGTATGTGACTTAAAAATGAGATTATATGAATAGTATTTTATTCCTAAAATTCCCTAATCAAGTATTATTATTTAAGGATAATAATAATGCGATAAGACTAGTATGTTTGTTGACAGATAACCACATCTCATTGGTCATAGGTATGGTGATACTAAAGTCAAGAACATAAGTGTATGTATCAATACATGACACTGGAAAGACCCGCCGTGAGATTCTACATGTTAATAAGTGTTATAAGAAATCTCACAGTGATAATGATGTATTGATCCTCTGACTTGAAATCATTATATTTCCATACGAGAATTAATATACTTTAATTACACTTAAAGTTACCTTTACCCGGGTAATGATAAAGGTGGACATTGGGTATGCTATGAATCGTATGAGGAATATGAATGACAAATATAGGATTTAACCCTCCAATTCGAGGAGTGATATTATCGGCCTCTTAATTGAGTGAGACTATGAAATGCATGGTCATGCTCAAATATTGATTTGTTTAAATAGTCTACTTAATGATCAAGGAAACTGAGATTACACGTTGAAAATGATGACACTATACATGCCTCGACTTTGATCTATAATATAAGGTTAAAGGGATTATATTACATGGAATATTATTCACAAAAGGCTTAATTGAATTACCAATTATTATTGTTACTTGGGTAACAATGATGTATTACTAGATATCACTCATTGATTATAATTTTATTATTAGATAATAAAATTATTACCAACGTAATAATAACCTAAAGGGTCATGCACAAAGAACGTCAAAACGGAGGTTTATTTAAATTACGAATTTAAATATATTATTGTTTATTCGAATTTAATTATTGAATTAATTAAGTGGGACTTGATTAATTATATTAGAATTCAGATTTAATAATAATAATAACCCAAAATCAGAATGGGTTATGGAAATCACATGGATTAGGGTTAGGCTCAAAATCTCTCTCTCCCCTATATATACATAATGATGTATAGTATTAGGGTTTAATCATCAGATTTCGTTTTTAGAGAAAAACCCTACCTGCTCAACATCAAGAGAGGCTAGAAAAAAGAAGAGAGAGTGGAAGAGGCAAGCAATTCGGCTAGTACCGACTCTGGTGATCGTTGGAGGATCGGGTGTTCATGTGGACTTCTTTGAAGAGCAGATCTTTGCAACAAAGGGCTGATGTGATTCATTTTTCTGGATCTCCATTAAACATCATACGGAAAGCTTTGTTAAGGTACAGACTCCTTCACCATAATCATCCAAAGTTATACATGGATCCCGCCGTAGGGTTTCTTTTTTTTTTATTGTTTTACGTTATATCCGATGTGTTTTCATGCCTGAAACCCTTCATCTAATACAATGCAACAAATAATTTTTCCTAGTGGATATCCTAAAAAAAACCCTTTCTAGCTTATGTAACAAGTTCAAAAAGCATCAATGTTGATAAATATAAAAAAAAATCTATGCATTTGAGATAAATGAAGGACACCTAAAAAAACCCTTTTTAGCTTACGTACGTTCCTTGGAATATTAACTTGACAAACAAATCAAGAACATATAATTATACTTGTTTCACTAATACAACAAAACTAAATAACTTACAATATCTTCAGCAATCTTTCTAACTTCATCCGACTTAAAATTATCAACTTTATCTTTCAAAATCTTAACATTAAACCATAATCATACGACGTCATACTAAAATAAGAAAGTAATATGTTTCTTGATCACTAACAATTTCTTGTTCCATGTTCGCATATCCCTTACGAGACATATAGTGAGGATAATCATTCATCTCCTTCTTTTTTTTATCAGTGTGGATCACCTTCATAAAACACAACATATAAATGTTAGTTACAAAGATATCCCAGTAAACAGATGGAAAAAATGAGAATTTGATAACAGAAAAGTGACACACTTACAGAGAAATTATCAAATAGGCAGTCAGCAATAAAGAGATCCCAATGCGCCTTCTCGATAGATGTGTAGTCCCACAGAGGATGCTCTAGCAGTTCATGATTATTTCTATACGAAAGGATATATTGGGTTAAAAGACTTTTGAACTCCCTCCATTTTGTGCATGCAGAATTGAACATCATCTTCCTTGTTGTTGATGGCACATCAAATGCAATATTGACACATTCCCAAATCTTTATTTTTTTTCCTTCGGAACTTGTTCCCAAGACTCATAATATATTAGAACTTTAGTTGTGGAAAGAACACTAATATAAGATTGCATCTCTGTGGCTGCTGGACCATAAGCTTCACTCTTTAAATTGAAAGAAACTGTCAATTTGATTCCCAATATCTTACGCCTAACGATCCGATGCATTGTAACACATCCTCTCTTTAAAAGTTTTAGTCTGACTTATTTGCTAGGCTTTTCTTGTTCCACTCGTTTCCTCTTTTCAGACAATTTACTCTATAAGTTTGTGAAAATAGCCTTTTTCTTTGTAGTCTGAGGAAAAGAATTCACAGGGCAAGACTGGACTACCTCCATCTTGTTCTTTTTTTATCGAGGAGAGAATCTCATAGGGGTAGAACGCGCTGCCTTCGTCTCGTTCCTTTTTTATCAAAGAGAAAATCTGGTAGGGGTAGACTGCACTGCCTTCATCTCGTTCCTTTTTGATCGAGGAGAAGATCTCATAGGGGAAGACTGCAGCGGCTTCTCAATAGACTTGTTTTTCTTTAATGCCCTCATAAGATTCTTTATGGTTGTATTTGGAGCCGAATTCCTCCTTTTTGAAGGAGCCATGATTAATCTGCACACCACAAATGATTCAACTGTATTACACCATCATCGAGAACAAACACAATAGAATCACAGTAGAAAAACCAAACACAATATTTAGAGTATATGCAAGGTACATTAGAAACACCAAACACAATATTTAGAGCATAGACAACGCACAATAGAATTACAAATGATTAAACTCTATTACACCAACATATATTAACACCCTCATTATCTAAAATTTAACCCATCATCATATTATCAACAGAACCCATCATCGCAAACAAAAGTCATGTAAAGAGCTCTATCATAGATTAATACAACAAATAAGTTGAGTACATCATGATGCAATAACATGGAATTGGCTAGTAAAGCATACGTTTTTTAAGCCTAAACAGATGCCTGGAGTTTAGTGTTGTATAAATTATATCAAAAATAATAGGACCCCATCATGGCAAACAAAAATCATATAAAGACAGAAACTGACTAGTACATATTATCATTATATTATCAACAAAAACCATATAAAGAGCTTATGCAAGTTTCCAAACATATATACTAACATATATTAACACACTCCCATCATATTATCAACAGAACCCATCTCAAATTTAACCCAAACTAAAGTCTCATTTCAAGATCACATAATCAATTGAATACATATATAAACGATACACCACATAATGATACAAATACACAGAGACAGAGATGGAGATAGATTCACGGAAAGACGGAGAGAGAAATATCAAAATGAGATAGATAGAGAACGAGACAAACAAAGAGAGAGATACATTGAGAAAGAAAGAAACACACAAATAGAGAGAGAGAGAGAGAGAGAGAGAGAGATGGAGTACCTGTTAGAGTTAGAGTTTAGAGAAGATGGGATATGAGAGTTAGGGTTTGTCCGGAGAACAGAGTCGAGAGGGAGAAATGAGGGTTAGAGTAAATAGAAAGAGGGTTTGAATTGAGTAATTGGGAAAAGGGGAAAATGGTTTGAATTGAGTAATCGGGAAAAGGGGGAAATGAAAATTTAGGGGGGAATGAGGGAAAAATGGGGAATTTTATTTTTATTTAAATTAAAATTGTAAATAAAAAATTTAAAGATTGGCTTAATTTATTTAATTTTATAATTTTTTTAAATTAATTAAAAATATTTTTTTAAAAAGTTATATTTGTATTATTTTACGTGAGGATAATAATTTAAAATTAATAATATTAAGATATTGAAAATTGAATAATATTTTTATTATTTTATGTGAGGATAATAATTTATAGCTTTTAACATATGACATTGTTGTTATTAACATTATACATTGGTTTCGTAGAAATCAATATCTAAAACAACATTCAGTAAATATATCCTAAGTATTGTATTTTAACATAAATAAAATTATATAATTAAATGAGATTTCTGAATATACATTTGTAACATATAAATTCTAGACTGAATCGTAAGTTAAATCCGAATTAGTTGACGTTGGTTTATAACTTGAAATAATTAAATACGATTTCTAATTACACGTTTGTAACATATAAATTCTACACTGAATCGTAAGGTAAATCTGAATTAGTTGACGTCGGTTTGTAACTTGTAACATTTGACATTGTTGTTATTAACATTATATCTAAATTTCGTAGAAACCAATTTCTAAAATAATATTACAATTAGGAATCTACATGTAATTTGATGATAACATTAATATTAGAATCATAGAAATTTTATTTGATGTAACTGATCAATTGATATGAAAATTTATAAATATCAATTGATCAGGAAACCATTTATAAGTTGAAATGTTTATATGAATCAACTGATAATTTGGACTGTAGCATAGTTGTACTTAGTCTATTTAAATCGATAAGGTGTAAATCAATTGATATTATTCTTATCAANTGTAACTGATCAATTATATGAAAATTTATAAATATCAATTGATCAGGAAACCATTTATAAGTTGAAATGTTTATATGAATCAACTGATAATTTGGACTGTAGCATAGTTGTACTTAGTCTATTTAAATCGATAAGGTGTAAATCAATTGATATTATTCTTATCAATTGATGTTAGAGTCGATTGATATAGATCATCAATTGATGTGTAAATTAAACTGTCAAATTGTAATTATTTGAAGACAGGAAATTGCACAAGTGAAGGATGATCAATTGATATTGAAGCATCGATGGATGAGAGATCAATCGAAGAAGCCAAGTCAAGAATTGAAGTCTATCAACTGATGTGAAGACCCATCGATTGATAACATCTATCAATCGAAAAGTCATTCCTTATCAATCGATGGATATAAAGATCAATCGAAGAAGAATATCAGTTGATGGATTAAAGGATGAATCAATTGATATGCTTAACAGCAAGTTATCAATTGATTGTGACAATACAGAAAGACTATCTGTTGTAGATCCACTGAACAAAAGCACACCTATGGAAGACAACCTATGGTGGCTGTGAAGACTTAATCCATAGCTGTCTTTCAAGTCTGTTTTCCTAAAAAGGAAAAAGGAAAAAGAGAGACAGATAGAAACAATCCTAGAATATGAATTGTAAAAATACACTTGCAGTATATAAACTAGTGTAGTAGCATTGTTAGAAATATAGAAGTTAGACAATATTTCTTAAATCAACTGTTCAAGCTTTAGAGGACATTGTAAGATCAGTTGATTTTTCTAACCTTGTAAAAACGAAGCTAGGTTTTCTTTTAACCCAGGAATATTGAGCAAAAATATAAACTGATGGAAAAACCAATCCATCAGTAATTTTTAAATCTCTTTATTCATTTTAATTTTCAGTTATTATTTGTTCAAACATATTCTCTCAAACTCTTAAACATCAAGAACGAATATTAAAAGAAGAAAAAGTTTTAATATTTGTATTCAACCCCCCCTCCTACAAATATTGACATTGTTCTAAGGAATAACAATTGGTATCAGAGCAGGATTTCAACATACATAAAGTTTAAAGATCAAGAACAGTCAATATGGGCAAAAAAGATTCAGGTGTAAAGATTCCAGTATTAGAAAATGATGAATACTTTCCATGGAAGATAAAAATGAATCTGCATCTTCTTTCTCTCGATCCTTTCTATGTTCATTGCATAGAGAAAGGTCCTGATATTCCCATGAAGCTAGTCACAGGTGTGAACCCTGATGGAACTCATGCACTTGATAATGATATTCCTAAACTCATCTCTGAGTTCACAGAAGAGGATGAAAAAGAAGTACTCAAAGACAAGAAGGCCATTAACATTCTGTTTAATGGTATAGATAAAGATATGTTTGACAATGTGATAAATTGTACTTCATCAAAAGAGGTATGGGACACTCTCCAAACTCTATGTGAAGGAACTGAACAAGTAAGGAAAAACAAGATGCAAATCTTGATTCAAAAGTATGAATCATTTCATTTCAAGAGTGGAGATCTATCAATGACACCTATAGAAGATTTCAGAAGTTACTAAATGGACTGAAGCTATATGGTAGGGTTTATGTAACTGAGGATATAAATCTAAAATTTCTTAGATCTCTTATAAAAGAATGGAAATCAATGACTGTTTTCATTAGACAATCTCAGGACTTCAAGGATTATACTCTTGAGAAACTTTATGGTATTCTCAAGACATATGAGTTGGAAATCCAACAAGATGAGGAGATTGAGAAGAATCAAAGAAAGGAGAAAACTGTGGCTTTGATAGTCAAAGAAAATGAAGAAAAGAAGGAAACTGGCTGTGTAGAAGAGTCTTTCATGATGGTTGGTGATGTTGTTGAAGAATCATTCAAAAGAGGAAAGGGCAAGTGTGAAGAAAATGAAACATGCTCTCAGGATGATATGGATGAGATTGATGAACACCTTGCATTTCTGTCAAGGAAGTTTTCAAAGCTAAAATTCAAGAGGAATTCAAATGCTCAAAGGCCTGGATCCTAGTTTAGAAGTAGCAATCAAAATCAAATTTTGGTTGATAGATCTAAATTCAAATGTTTTAACTATGGATTGGATGGTCATTTCTCAAATGAGTGCAGGAAGCCAAAACAAGAAAAAGAAAAGTATTATGATGGTATTGATTATAAAGAGAAATACTTTGACCGTTTGAAACAGAAAGAAAAGGCTTTTGTCACTGAAGAGAAGGACTGAGTTGCTAAGGACAGTGATTCTGAGGAATTCATCAATCTAGCACTAATGGCCAAACATGAAGATGAAGAAGCTAATTCATCATCAAATCAGGTACTAGCTACAAACTTTTCTGAGCTCACAACTGATGAATGCAATAGTACTATTAATGAAATGTCCAATAAATTGTACAATTTGTATGTCACTCTAAAATCTCTAAACAAAGAAAATCTCAAGTTAAAGAACACCATTGATGTCTTAACTGAGAGGAATATTTTTCTTGAAAATGAACTTGTTTGTTTAGATAGATTTAAGCAAGAGAGTAAGGATGCTAGAGATGAACTAGTAAATAGTTTGAAACGAGAAGAATTGTTAAAAGAATAATTGGCTGAAGAAATTGAAACCATTAACAAATGAAATATGTCTGCTAAAACTGCCAAACAAATTATTGATGTTCAAGGTGTAGATACTCTAGGAGAACCCCCCAAATCAATAGGCAGGCCATTGACTGGTACTTCAATGGATAAAGATCAATGGACTGCTAATCTTTCATCAACTAATAAGGATTATCAATCGATTGATGTTGAATCAACTGATAAGCATCAATCGACAAGTAAATCATCAATGGCTAATAAAAAGAATAAATTTAGCACTCTTATCGAGTTTGTTAAGGAAACCAGAAATCAAGTTGAGACTGAAGTTGAGAAGATCAACATAGGTAGCTTATCTAAGAAACAATTAAAAGAGAAATTAGAAAAGATAGCACCTGTGGAAATTACTCAACCTAAGTCTGAGAAAAAGAAAAAGAATAAGAATGGTAAAGTAGGCATTAATAAGCACAACAACTACACTCCTGACATGTATGCTCCTAGAAAGGTATATGCTAAATGTGGCAGTGTAAATTATTTGTCTATGCAATGCAAGAATGAAAACAAATCTATATCTTCAAATGATTTAAATGTACATGCCATAACTGCTAATGCCATGTTTACCAATCCTATGCTCATGAATGCTATGTCTTCTAATTTAGTTGCACCTAATGTTCATATGCCTTATGCACAAGTTCCATATATGTATAATCCCTTCTTTGCATATGCAAATATGAACATGCCTCGTATGCCATGGAACATGCCTAATGTATATAATGAAATGCTTGGAAATTCTGCCATGAATTCCAAGTTATCTAAGCCCCAAAATCCAACTCCAAAAGTTAAAGTGGATTTAAATCCACCAAAACAAAAGGAACCAAAGTTGGAAACAAAGGCTCATACTGCAACTAATGAAAGAGGACCCAAGGCAACTTGGGTACTAAAAACAACTTGATTGTTTTATGTGTGTGCAGGGAAACAGGAAGAAAAATCTCTGGTATTTGGATAGTGGATGCTCNAAAAGGAACCTAAGTTGACAACAGGGGCTCAAGCTGCAACTAATAAAAGAGGACCCAAGGCAACTTGGGTACCAAAAGCAACTTGATTGTTTTATGTGTGTGCAGGGAAACAGGAAGAAAAATCTCTGGTATTTGGATAGTGGATGCTCAAGGCATATGACGGGAGACTTGTCCCTGCTCACAAAGTTTGTGGAAAAGGCTGGCTCAAGAGTTACTTTTGGAGAGAACAGCAAAGGTTTTACTCTGGGATATGGCTCAATTGCAAAAGAAAATGTTATCATTGAACCTGTAGCACTAGTTGTTGGATTGAAGCACAACTTGCTCAGTATTAGTCAACTATGTGATAATCGAAATGGTGTGTGGTTTACAACTGGATCATGCATCATAGCCAACAAGGAATCTTGTGAAATTCTCTTAGCTAGAGAAAGAAAAGGAAATGTCTATGTGGCTGAGTTTCACTCTATAAAGGCAAATTCAATGACATGCCTCCTGGGCAAAGCCAATTCAGATGAAAGTTAGATTTTGTACAAGAAACTATCCCATTTGAATTTGAAAGCCATGAATCTATTGGTTAGAAAGAATCTGGTTAGAGGCATTCTACAGATGGAATTCACCAAGGATGGAATATGTGATGCCTGTCAAAAGGGAAAACAAAGAAAAGCATCATTTAAGTCAAAGTCTGAATCATTAATTGATAAGCCTTTGGAATTATTGCACAAGGATTTATTTGGTCCAGTTAACATCATGTCAATTGCCAAAAAGAAATATGCCTTAGTCATTGTGGATGACTTTACATGATTTTCATGAGCATATTTCTTACACTTTAAGGATGACGCAAGTAAATTAATTATCAATCATGTGAAGAATGTTGACAATGGCACTGAATGGAAGGTCAAGAAATTTAGAAGTGACAATGGTACTGAATTCAAGAATTCAACCATGAGAGAATTCTGTGAAGAAAAAGGTATCACTCATCATTTCTCTGCTCCAAGAACTCCACAGCAAAATGGAGTAGTTGAAAGGAAAAATAGGACCTTGATTGAAGCTGCTAGAACTATGTTAGAAGAAGCAAAACTTCCTACATACTTCTGGGCAGAAGCAATTAATACTGCTTGCTACATTCAGAATATTTTCATGGTCAATCAAATTCAAGGCAAAACTCCATATCAGTTGATGAAGAAGGATAAGAAGCCAACAGTTAACCTTCTTCATGTATTTGGCTGCAAATGCTTTGTACTGAGAAATCAAGGTGAAAATCTAGGAAAATTTGAAGCCAAGGCTGATGAAGCTATATTTGTTGGATATGGAATAACAA
>QRFB01000478.1:31662-43091 GCA_008931105.1 Oenanthe javanica | reverse complement strand
AAAAAAATGACAGAAGGCCTCAAGTTAAAAGTTAATAAATGGAGAATATTTATTAGTATGACAACAAATGAACCAGACAGTACATTTGTGTGTCAACTAAAAATAATATTTATTCTTCATTTAATCCAAGAGGTTTCAAGATCAGAAGTCAAAGAAAGGACGAGAAGATTTCAAGGCTGACTACAGATTAAACAGATCTCTATAATATTTCNATATAAATATTCAAAATCAGTACAAGATTGGAATTTATGTTCAAATTTGATTGAATTTAATATCTTGATTGAAATGGTAATAAATTAAAATGATAGTTTCCTTTTTAGTTATATCATTTACTAGTAATCCATATAGTTTAATATTATTACAGTTTTGCCATTATTATTTATAACATTAATTACATAAATTCTAATAAGATCAACGGTCTAGATTGTGGTCTTTAAGTTTTCTATCTAAAAGTTTTTCTCTAGATCTCTACTATATATATATATATATATATATATATAAAGAGTAAGTCATACCGAGCACCTGCCGACATTCCTTTTATAATAAGTCATACCGAGCTTATTAAAGGAAAGTCATACCGAAGATCAAATGGAAAGGTCATGCTAGAGCAAGTGGGGAAAAGTCATACNTAATATTTCGTGTGAATTTAAAATAATATTTTTAAATCCAATATTCTGCGATAATTAATAGATATTGTATTCAACCCCCCTTCTACAATATCAGGGATCAACANAGATTTCTGAATATACATTTGTAACATATAAATTCTAGACTGAATCGTAAGTTAAATCTGAATTAGTTGAGGTCGGTTTTATAACTTGTAACATATGACATTGTTGTTATTAACATTATACCTTAATTTCGTAGAAACCAATTTCTACGATAATATTATGTAAATATATCCTAAATATCGTATCTTAACATAAATAAAACTATAACGTAAATATATCCTAAATATCGTATTTTAACATAAATAAAACTATATAATTAAATGAGATTTCTGAATATACATTTGTAACATATAAATACTAGACTGAATCGTAAGTTAAATCTGAATTAGTTGACGTCGGTTTTGTAACTTGTAACATATGACATTATTGTTATTAACATTAAACCTTAATTTCGTGGAAACCAATTTCTACAATAATACTACCTCTGTCCCACCCATTTGTTTACGTTTCGGAGAGAAGGTCTAGCACGCATTTTAAGATGCATAAAAAGTATATTTCCATAACTCTTCCGTATTTGGCCTTGTAGTTATATTTCTTGTACCCACAGTTATAAGATAATTATTTTGCTGCCAATAATTAAGATATGTTTGTTGATTTCCTGTTTTTCCTTATAGTTCCTATTATGTGTTCTCTGATTCTGCATGTGGTGTCTTGGTCTTTGAACATCTTTTCTGTGTTCATACATAGATGTTGAAGTCTAAGCCTATCTTTCACATGATCTTTCATACGATAGAATACCTTTCATGGAGATTAATAATGGTTTGCAATAATGAATTTTGCTCAGGTTGTAACATTGTAAGCCATATCTTAGTATGGTCTTGCTATCTACTACCGACAGATGTGAAAATAGTCTATTCTTGTATATAAGTTACTAATATTAAATGTCAAGCATCGTGGTGTCATGGTCTTTCTTGGTACACATATCTTAGAATGTCAAGGTTTGTTCTTATTCATGATGTTTTATTCAAGAAGTTAGCCACATGATTATTACGAAGATGTTTAGAAGATTAGGAGGCCCGATAGGTCCTACGAGATATCCATGAAGGGGACTGTGGAAATCATTCTAGGGGCAGGAGTTTGTCCTTCAAAATCTTACGGATGGGTTACTACTAGCCTACACTTAAACTAGAGGAAGGAGAAACCAGAAAGCTAATGAACAACAAGGATCTAATGAGGATGATACTACTAATCATTATAGAGAAATAGAGTCTTCTTCTGTTGATGAGCAGGTGATAGAAGACAAACCAAAGGATGTAAGAGATGGGAAGGATCCGCAAGTCCACTAGATTCCTTAGGGTCAACTGCAGAACTTGTTGGAAGAAAGCATTCAAGAATAAGTCTTTTTAATTTTGGGGGAAGAAACAAAAAATAATTGTTCTAGATAAGAAAACCATTTTCTATATAAATTTAGACAACATTTTCTATTCATAATTTACTTATCTACTATAACACACACTAGCATGTGGAAGAAACAAAATATTATATATGAGAGTTCTAACAATACTTTTAAACAAAGAAAAGATTTGTCTCTATAGAATTAAAACAATAGGGTTCTTAGTTAGAAATAGTTGTGTGAAAGCCGCTAATGTATTACATTTATTTTTAAAAACAATTGTGCACTCACCTATGCAACAATGGTCAAACTCAACAAAAAAGTTGTGTAACACTCTATGAAACAAATGTTTATATTTATAGAACTATTGTCTTCCCTCTTGAACAATAAAAATCGAGATTTAGAAAATACTTGGCTTAAATAATTTTAGGTAAGACTTTTATTATTGTTTCTAGGTGTTATACAACATTTTCTAGAACTAGGCACGTTGTCTTGCACATTTGTTGACAACCGTTTATGTACCGTTGTATGAGACATGTAACAAATGCCAACTTAGTAAATAACGGAAAATAGTGCATCAGACAACCGTTTTTGCCCGTGTTTGAAGCTATTTTTCTTGTAGTGTATAATTTATTTTAATCATGTTATTCACAAAAATAATACTCCACATAAACATTGATATATACTAGTACTTGTTTGCCTGCCCCACAGGTTTAAAATTTAAGATGTTATTTGTTTTATTGTAATTAATGGTTATGCAAAGTTGGCACATTTTTGTGTATGATATACAATAACTTCATATATATATATATATATATATATATAGTAATTTTTATGTATCCATTTTTAATTAGTCAAGAAGATTAAAATAAATTATAGTGTTATGTTTTAATATATAATAAAGAAAATATGTTATAATATATAATAAAGAAAAAACTAATTTTATTATAGTCTTAGGGAGAAAAGGAAAATTATTATGTTTTGGGATAAAAATTTATAGTTAATTATTTTTAACAATGAAATAGTATGATAAAACTGAATAAATGATTAAACTAAATGAAGATTTCTTCAATTACAGTAGGTTAGATCTTTTCTTGATAAGGTGCACTTAATAATAAGTTGCAGTAACAATAATAAATAAAAACAAATAAAAACAAGATTTATTTACATTGTTGTAGCTATAAGATGATATAGTGTATTGAGGAGATCATATTTATAACTGTACGGTAAATGGATTTGAGTTATAGTTTATGAGAATTACTTAAACCATGAAGTTGTTATTGGAATCATACTTACAACATAGGTATTGTTAGCTATTAATCAAATATGTAGCTCATGTACATTATTGAACTTAGGCCTAATAGAAATAGATGGTGGTTGATCCTCTAATGAAATGTTAGTGAGGGAAATAATAGCTTGAAGATATTATATCTTACTAAAGTAATCATACCTGGGTACGTAACTTGTTTCATATGACCATATTTGATGGGTTGTTCTGAGGGTAAGTTTGCATTGAAGTTATACTGTGTTGAAGAATTGTTAATATTTTCATCTCATATAGCAACAATAGCTTTGTATAACTTGTCATCTAATGCGAATAATTCCTCTGGGAGAGAATTGTTGTCTCTCTCCTATTTTGGTTAGTAGTAAAATAATTTAGAAATAGTAAATGATTTTTAGTTTTAGATAATCTATTCTGTAATTGAAAGGTACATACCGAACACTGTTAATCCATAATTGTTCTCACTTCTCTGTCTTCTAGGATTACAAGTGCATGGGATGTATTATAAGACGATACCAAACCTTTAAAAAATATTTTGTTAGCGGTTTTGTTATACTACTATAAATGTATTCAATAGTATTCAACTTACCTTTTATGATCGAATAGGACCTGGGAATATTGGTATGTTCCTTCCAATTGTTCCATTTAAATTTGTTGTATCTCATGTTCGCATGATATGTAGACATGGTAGAACCATTTGATTTCTCAACTTTTTCTATGATACCTTGGCATGTAACCACTTTTTGTGTGTCAAATACCATTAGTATATATGAGTGCATATAAGTGGTAGAATTTATTATATATTTATTAGTAAAAATGATAATAATGAATTAAATACCTTTTTATTATCAGATATATAAAATTTTATTTGAACTAAATTTAAAATTAAGACATGAGTTGTGACTTCATACATATCTTAGGCAATGGGTATATTTATGTAAACGGTTGGTATTGTATTAAATTAGCTTATCACATATTTTTACTCCAGATTTCACCTTCCTTTGTAATTGCAGTAGGATGGGAAAAGAGACTGAAGCATGTGTTGACATGTTCTATGTATAGAAACTCTATTTTTAGATAGACTTTTATTTTTTTAAATCGATAAAATAATTTAGTATATGTTTCCCAGAATAATCAATCTATTACAGAAGGGGGTTGAATGTAATAGTGCCTGTAAATCGATTATGAACACAAGTATATAGAATGGAAATATTGTTTTGTATTATTAATGATCTTGAATACAAAACTCTCTCAAGAAATAATGTTCTTAAGAGCTGCTAGGTTATATATCTATTGCTTAATAATTTCGACATTGAATTATAACCTATCTCTGTGTTTATATAGACACAGCTACAAATACAATTACAAAACAGATTATGATAAGAATAGCTTTAATAAGGTAATTAGACTTGCACTTGAATTCCTTCTTACTATCCAAATCAGACTCTGATTTGTCTGTTTCCTTTTCTGGTAGACTCTGAAGCTAAACTCTGTCGGTTTGTCATTCTCTAATTTGAGCATTCTCTTTTAGAGTAAACTCTGATTGAGTATTCTCTGATAGAGTAAACTCTGACCGACAGCTTCCTTAAACTCTGATGACGTCAGCATAAACTCTGTTTAGTATTCTTTGACAATAATCATCAGTGTTTGCATTCCTAACAGTATATGTAAATAATTTTAAATTTTTATTTTATATTTAATTACATATATGAAAAAGTTATGTCCATTTTAAAAAAATCAAATTACCTATAGATAATACACAATGAATGTAATATAAATTGAAGGAGTAAAACACGAAAATAAATAAATTATTAGATATTCAATTATGAAATGTTCTTCTACTAAATCAATTACGATTTTATTAAAAAGAAAATAAAGTAAGTCCTTTTGTAGACAACCAAGTATGGTATCTAATCCTTCAAATAGAAGTTTTTAATGGTGTACCTATTTCTTTCTGCTAATTGTTTCAGTAATTTGCTTATGTAGATAAATGCATGAATTTGAGACTGTTGTAGAAATAACATGGAATGTGATAGATATTGTTCATGGGTTTTAATGGAACTACATTAGATATAGTAAAATGTAAGATGAAATGATACTTTATCATCTAATAATATTAAAATGTTGTCTTCAAATCTTTCACATTTATATATGACATACTAATCAGACTTTAATTCTCGAATTTCATCTACGGCCATTAAGATAGGTAAAATTACTGTAGAATTGTTTGGTTTGTTATTGCACAGAAGTTATCAAATTGCGTAAATAGGCATGAGTAATTAAACTAGGTGTGGCTACTATTGGTTTAAAACAGGTAAAATAAAGTCAAACCATACTACTAAGCAGAAATTTCATAATTAAACTGATTAATTACCTTAATTATTTTTAATTTTTTAGTGAATTACCCTATTACATATTAGTTAATAATTACAAATAATGTTTAATGTAATATTAAATATTGTTATATATCATATAAAAAAAATTACATACATAAAAAAAATTATACTCTGTACCTTATAAAAATGAAACTTGGTTTCACTTTTGAGTTTAAAAGTACTTATCAAATCGGTTGAAATAGACATTTAATTTCTTTTTTTTTGTATTTTAAACTTTAATGTTATTATTAAAATTTTCTATTGCATGAAACTTACTATTTGTACCAAACTATTTACATAAAATATGAAAAATGCCATATAAAACCAAGCACAAAGTTACCAGGATTATAGTAAATATGGATATTTATTATTTATTTATAAATGAATATGTGGATACTTAGTCCCAGTACAATATATTAAAAGCAAATGGTACTTTTGATATTATGTAGCAATGAATGTAAAGTTATTTTTTTTTTATATAATTCAATAGCAAATTGTATACATTATTTATTTAAATTTTAATTAACTTATATGTACTATATGATTATTAATGATAACAACTATATAAAATAGATATTAAATTTAGGTTATGATTTAATCATATATTTGAATTCAATAAAAATAATAAGTTGTTAAGATTTTAGAATTTTGTATTAATTGATATATATAAGTGTTTGATTAATATTTATTGTTTATAGATTAGTGGAATACTTTATTATAGAGTTTGATTATGTTTTAGTAATTAATATTTTAATTTTAATTTTTTTAATCATTAAATAAATCTATGTTTGGAGGTTGATGTTTCAAAATTATTTGTAAATATTAAAAATATGGTAAATATTGGTTTGTAATATATTTATATGTTTGTAGATATATTTCAAAAAAGGACAGTGCACTTACATATTAAAAAATAAATATTATTTACTTGTAACATAATTATATTATAAACTATGGTTATTATGTTTTGTTGTACTTGATTTATTTCATACTTTCTTATTAATAAAAATTAGTTATTTATTTTTTTAGGATTTTTTATTTTTGTTTAATATATTTATTTAATTTGGAAGAAATATTAATTTTGATTTATCTCTTTTTTATGGATTTGTTATATTAGATTTTGTTTAATTTAATATATATTTTGTGAATGAAAGTTTTATATTTGAGATTATTAAATTAATTTTTTGTTAATACTTGGTTGTTAAGATTTTAGAAATTTTTATTAATTGGATATATATAAGTGTATGATTTAAATTTATTATTTGTACATTGTTGGAATATTATATTATAGAGTTTGATTATGTTTAATAATTAATATTTGAATTGTAAATCTTTTTAATCATTAAATAAATCTATATGTTGAGGTTGAAATTTCAAAATTATTTGTAAATATTAAAAATATGGTAGATATTGGTTTGTTATATATTTATGTGCTTGTAAATATATTTCAAAAAAGGATAGTGCACTTACATATTAAAAAGTAAATATTATTTACTCATAAGGTAATTATATTATAAACTATGGGTATCATTTTTTGTTATACTTGATTTATTTCATACTTTGTTATTAATAAAAATAATTTATTTCTTTTTTTAGGGTTGTTTATTTGGGTTTAATATATTTGTTTAATTTGGAAGAAATGTTAATTTTGATTTGTCATTTTTTTTGTTTCTAATTTGTAATTTATTTATTTTATGCTATGATTGGTTTGTTGATTTTTATTTATATTTTTATGAAATAGTTGTGTATATTTTTTAATGCTAAATTTTGTATTTTGTATAATTTCTATTGGTTTATTTTAGTTTTAGATTTTGTTAACTTTAATTTATGTTTTGTAATTTTGCTTAGTCCCCAAAAGTTTTGAAGGGTAGATTGTGTATTTATTTAGTTTTTTTTATAATAAATTTTTTTAGGTTTAATTTATGTTTTGTAGATTTTTTGAAGGGAATGTTATGGGAGTGCCTGTCCGTTTTGTATATATTTGGGTTGTTATAGTTTTAGAATTTTTTGGGGCTTAATTCATGTTTTCTAGAGTTTTTTTAAAGCATCGAATGNAAGGGTCAATCTAATCCCAACACAAGTTTCTTGAAATTCAATACACTCAAATTTACTCTTAAACTTTTACAAAAAAAAATAAAAAATTTATTGTTAAACCAAATCTTAAAATTGTAACTAATAAGTTTTACGGTCCAATAAGTAATCAATTGATCTTTCAAATTTTTATTTGATAAAACCACCCAGAAAACAATAACTTTGTTAGGTCCAAATGATTGTAGAAGGGAGGTTGAATACAATCCNTTTCAAGATTTAATATATTAATGATATATAGGAAGTTAATGTACAATATATCATACCCAAAAATATCCCGACTTGTATGATAAATAATTACAATTAAACAAAAAACAACTTACATTTTACCCTACGCCGTGGGCGAACACCTACTAGGATATATATNTAAGTTTTACGGTCCAATAAGTAATCAATTGATCTTTCAAATTTTTATTTGATAAAACCACCCAGAAAACAATAACTTTGTTAGGTCCAAATGATTGTAGAAGGGAGGTTGAATACAATCCTTAATAAATATTAAATTCTGTTTCAGATAATTTTTTATTAAACAATTTTAATTATTATCACGAAATAATAATCAAAGAAACACAGTTCAAATAAAATACTTATATTAAACTTGACGTGCCTTACAAGATTAAATCAGAAAATATTCACTAATTAGCTCTTAAAATTCTAGAGAAATTTTGACATTAAATGCTCTAAGAATTTTATGTTTATCCAAAATAGAAAGTTAATAGAATTGAATTAGTTGAATCTAGTCACTTAATTCCTGTATTTATAGGCAAATTCAGACTCACGAGACTTTTTCTGCTCCGGATACTTTTTCTCCTCGGGGAGACTTTTTCTGGGCTGGAAGACTTTGTCTTTGGAAGACATTTAAAGCCATGGAAGACTTTTAAAACTCTGGGAGACTTTCTTAAGTCGGAGAGACTTATTAATAAAACCGAGGAGACTTTTGAAAAGTCTCCGGGAGACTTTTTCAAAAGTCTTCCCGAGAAATGATATGCCCACCTGAGTGACAAATGACCTGTGTATAAGCAGCTTATAAGTTCAAAAAGTTGGTATATATGTACTTTTTCTAAAAATAATTAACTTATTTTCGAATTTGGAAATAAGATTTGGTCTTAAATTTCTAAAATAAATATTAATTTTCAAAAAAAAATATGAAAATACTTTTTAAAAAAAAGTAACTTATTACTTATAAGCTAAGTGAAACACCCCCATCATCTGACTTCTGTCTTTTTCTTCTGTCCCTTTTTTTTGTTTTGTTTTCTTCTGTCCCCTTTTTTTGTTTTCTTTTTAATTTAAATTCTATTACTTTTATTATATATCTTATTAATTAAATTAATTCCTTTTGAATTAATCTAAGTAATTAGGATACATAATAAATTATCTTTTGATAATAGAATTAAATTAAAGTCTTCTTCATTCTAAAATAGTTCTAAATTAATTAATTTTTTAATTAATTTAAGGAATAAATTAATTCTGATTGAATTAATTTACCAATTAAATTAACTTAATAATTTAATCAATTAATAGATAATTAAATTAAAGTCTTGACTCCACAACTGTTGATTATATAATTTTAAATCTTATGTCTTCACACNAATTAAATTCTATTTGTTTTATTATATATCTTATTAATTAAATTAATTCCTTTTGAATTAATCTAAGTAATTAGGATACATAATAAATTATCTTTTGATAATAGAATTAAATTAAAGTCTTCTTCATTCTAAAATAATTCTAAATTAATTAATTTTTTAATTAATTTAAGGAATAAATTAATTCTGATTGAATTAATTTACCAATTAAATTAACTTAATAATTTAATCAATTAATAGATAATTAAATTAAAGTCTTGACTCCACAACTGTTGATTATATAATTTTAAATCTTATGTCTTCACACCAATGTCTGTAGATGACCATTTCTTCTGTAATAAAGAACCTTCTCTGTATTTTGTCAACACTCCGTGTACTGTCTGGTTCACGAGTGATTCACAACAAATAATATTCTTCACTTGACTTTTATAATGGTTCACTTCTGCTCCTTCTGACTTGACTATATTTGATGTCACACAATATTGAAATCTTCTAACACTATAGCGTCTTCAAACTCAAATACTCCACTGAGGTATGATCAATTAAATTGAGCTTCTTTCAATGTAGTATTACTTCAAGTCTGTAGATTGACTTTGATCTTCTTTTTCTTGTCAAATAATGCCTCATGAAGATTCCTGTGACAGATAATATATTTACTTATAAATTATCTATGTTTGAGTTGAGTTGTCATCTCTTTAAACAAATAGGCTTCTAAACATATGCCTTTCAATCTCCCCCTATTTGTTTGTTAAACAATAACAAGCAAATCACTAGAGGATAACTCAACTAACAAACAAGAAAAAGATATAACAATAAAACTTGTAAATAAACAAACTTAGTTCTGGTTTATATTAAACATTACCATATTCAAACATTAATGATAAATACAAGATAGTTGTTCCTCTAGACTGAACAAATAGACCAAAGTTCTATCTTGACTTACTTATATCATTACGAGCTTCAGAAGTATCAACTTCACCTTCTTCTAGAGTTTAACTTTTGTGACCAGGTGTCATTGGTACATCTTCAGTGGCTGGTTTCTCTGGATCAGATTGTACATTTCCAGATTTCTTGAGTAACTGAAATGAAAGATGTTTGTTCCTCTAGCACTGAACATATTATACAAGTAGTATTATCTTCATTTCACAGACTCATCACTACTCCCCTTTAGGATGGCAGGGATGAAGTTTTGTTCTCTTCTTATTACCACTTCTCCTCTGTTTCTCCAACTTTTGTCTTCACTTCTCACCCAAGGTGAATTATCCAACCATTTTAATAGAGGTAACAACACACATGACATACATTCAGAATTAAACCATCGCAGATATAAAAAATACAAACTATGACATGTTATGCATTTTAGAAAATCCGGTTAATCCTATATACAAGAATCTTCTAAAATCAAATGGAATAGAAGAACTAATAAATAATCACTAGTTCTTTCCAATCCAAGCATGTTGTTATATACCCCCTTTGGATCTTGTTCAACAATGGAGTAATCCTCTTCTAGTAAAAAGACTTTGTTCAACAATTCTCCACTTTGGATCTTGTTCAACACTTCTTTCTTTTTGGATATTGTTCAAACTTTCCTTTTTGGATATTGTTCAAACTTCTCCCCCTTAGTTGAGTAATCCTCTTCAGAATCCTTAATATCAGAAGAAATTTATTTCACCTTAGTTGAGTAACATTAGAAATCTGTAACAGGGAATTGGGAATGTGATTTGGTAATTGTGCTAGTGTGTGATTTTACTTTGTGTTTCTCACAAGTGTTTCGCTCATATACTCTCTAAGTGTTTCACTCATAGAATATATATTTTCACTCTTTCTCACTTGTGTTTCACTCTTTTCTCACAACACTGTTTCTCTCTCAGTACGGATGACACAGTCTTTTGTACCTGCAAGAAAGATCACCATAGCCCCTTCAAGAGAGGTCACTGGTGGTGCAATGGGGTTTCGTAAATCCCCGTTCTTAATTGAATCTATTAAACTATTTGACTTTGAAAACTGAATTGCTTCAGGAATAGATTCAATGAGTTG
>QRFB01000477.1:56496-85702 GCA_008931105.1 Oenanthe javanica | reverse complement strand
GAAGATGATCACAGATAAGGGAAGTCTTCGAAGATAAAGCCAAAGATATTGCAGATATGCTATAAAAACAAGGAAGGAGAATTGCAGAAGGAAACTGTCAGCTAATAATTAGGAATTCTATTCCTATTGTAATTTATCTTTCTGTTATTAGCTGATAGGCAGCTCTCTATATAAACTCTATGTAACCTAATTGTAAAAGTGTGGAAGTCGAAGCATAATTTGTCTGAGTGAAACTTTGTGAGTGCATAGAAATACAGAGAGTTGCTGTGATAAATACAGAGAAGCTGCTAGGGTTTGTGTACACCCTAGGAGAGTTTTGTATTTACAAATCAATAATACAAACAATACTTATTCATATCTTTGTGTTTGATCTTTGTTCTTAATTCATATCTGTTTATTGTTATTGAGTTCATTTTAAATCAGGCAGAAAAGACACACAAGTATTCAACCCCCCATCTACTTGTGCAACTGGGAAAACAGCTTATAGTAAGCACCAAGGGCTTGGTATGACACTCTTTCCAAGTTTTTTCTTGAAAATGATTTTACAAGAGGGATTGTGGATAAAACTCTTTTATACAAAAAGCATGGAAAGGATATCATTATAATCCAAGTTTATATTGATGACATCATCTTTAGCTCAGCAAATGAAGAGTTATGCAGGAAATTTTCAGAGATAATGCAGAACAAATATGAGATGAGTATGATGGGTGAATGAGTATTCTTTCTTGGATTTCAAGTCTATCAAAAAGAAGATGGAATATTTATTTGTCAAACTAAGTATGTCAAGGATCTTTTGAAAAGATTTGACATGGAAGATTCATCTCCTGCAAAAACTCCATTCTCAATAGCAACTCAACTTGACAAGGATCCAAAAGGAAAGAAGGTGGAAAAGAAGATGTATAGAGGAATGATTTGCTCTCTCCTCTACCTAATAGCTAGCAGGCCTGACATCATATTTGTACAGGGTTATGTGTAAGGTTCTAGTCTGATACAAAGGAGTTTCACTTAATGGCAGTAAAAAGAATCTGTAGATACTTGAAAGGCAATCAAGATTTAGGCCTTTGGTATCCTAAAGAATCTGGTTTTGACTTGGTTGGATATTCAAACTCAGACTATGCTGGTTGTAGAATAGACAGAAAGAGTACAACCAGAAGCTATCAATTTTTAGGAGAAAGATTGGTTTCATGGTTTAGCTAGAAGCAACATTCAGTGTCAAATTCAACTGTAGAAGTTGAATACATACAGCTGGTAGTTGTTGTGCTCAGTTACTTTGGATGAGGAATCAACTACTGGACTATGGGTTGACTCTACAAGGAATTCCTATTTTTTGTGACAACACTAGTGCCATAGCAATCTCTGAGAATCCTGTTCAACACTCCAATACTAAGCACATTGACATTAGACATCATTTCATTAGAGAGCATGTGGAACAAGGCACAATCAAGCTAGTTTATATGCCCACAGAGAAGCAACTTGCAAATATTTTCACCAAACCATTGGATGAAAAGACATTCAACAGGCTAGTGAGTGAATTGAGTATGTTAAATTTATCCTGTTAATGTAATTCTGTTTAGTTGATCAAAAATTTAGTTAACTGAAATTCATTGTGAATTAATGACCTTGTGAGGTGTTTTGATTTCTATCACAGTGGATACACATGATGATATTTTACTGAGAGGTTAACTAATTTATTTTTATGTAACTCAATTCATATGAGGTTAATAAAAAGTACTGTCAAGTTTCTTGACAGTGTGTTTTATCCATATTGTCATATAGTAATAAGTTAATGTCAATCGTTTGAGAAGTATTGACAACATAGTATGTGAAACTTAAACATATTGTCAGTATTCATCAACATTATAGTTTTCCAAATCCCCTCATAACATACTGTCAATAGTTAATATTAGAGTTATTCATTTATTTATATATTCTCTAACCGCTAATGTTACTGTCAAGAGTGTTTGTGATTTCTAGAGCAGAAGTTACTGTCAAGAAGCGAATGGATTAATAGATACAATTGTCAAATCAATCAATTGAAATTCAGCTTTGACAACTATTTTTTTCACATCATATATATACAAACAGTTAAAATCTATCTCACTCTTTACTTCTCTTTAAACTCTCAAATATTCTAACACCCTAAAAACCCACTATTTTCTCTACAACTTCTTCTCTAAACTGCCCTATATTTCTAAACCTTCAAACTCTTAACCATGTATGGACCTCAAATCATTTGTTCTCTATCCCAAACCAACTTCACCACAATGGCTTCTGTGGGTGAAGTTGGTCAAGCCTTCAAACCTTTTGTTGGCTTCATAAATAACTCTTACTTGTCATTTGCTCTTAACAATAGTCCTATGTTGGAAATTCCAAGGCTATCACAGTTGTGGACCTCTACAACGTGTGAGGGGCAGCAGGACTCAAGCTCTATTAAGTTTCAAATCAATGGTACCTCCTGCACCATTGAATCTACTCATGTCAACACTACTCTCAAAGTGGAAGCTGAGAAGGATGTTCCTTTTCAAGAGCCTGCAAGTGAAGAACAACTCTCTAAGTTCTTCAAAATGATTGGGTATGCTGGAACCAATACAAGCCTTGTTGGTGATGACTAGTATCCATCAGGAGGAATGGATAGAAAGTTCTTGAATAAGGAATGAAACATGATACTAGATGTTGTCTCAAGGGCTATGTCGAGCAAGACCAGTGGCTGGGATGAGGTCCCAGCCTACATCAGGAAGATTGTGCATTCCATGGTGCACAACTACAGAATTGATATTGGAAAACTCCTGATGCCTATTTTCAAACTGGTTCTTGGCAAGAAAGATAGCAGAAAGCCAGTAATCTACTATCCTAGATTCTTTATGCTTATTGTCAATTCTGTGATAGACATAATTAATCTAGATAATATGCAATGTATAGAGTCCCCAACATTAAAGAAAAAAACCCATTATATGGTAGCCAATAAACCTCTTAACTCAGAATTGGGATTTTTTATTACTGACTTCATGCTTTCAATTATTAAGAGATTGAATTTAAACATTGTTGGGGACTACAATGTGTTTTTCCTGAGTGATGAGAATGGTGTTGACCTCACCATTCCTAACCCACACTCTAAACTTTTTAAAGATGCTAGACCATTTAGAGTCTCAAAATCAATTAGCCAAGAGTCTGACTCCTCCCAACAGGATCAGGTTTCTAAAAGGAAGAGAACCACTACCCCTAGGTTAGAAGCCATTCCACAGATAGGTGGTGAAACTGCACAAAATGCAACAAATAAGGGTGGTAGTCAGACCACAGAACCCACATAGGGCCCTAATGAGCCTAGGAGAAAGAAGGCAAGGGTATCAACCTCTATAAACTAGACTATGTCTTCTCAAAAGGGTCAGTTCTTAATAGGGACATAAACTCTTCTCTGGATGTTTCCTCTCAAAAAGAGGCATCTATTAAAATTGGTCAGTCTCTCATGACACCCTGTAAAGAGTCTGCAATAGGTTGAACACATTCAATCTGAGCCCACACTTGAAGATGATTACTTTCTAGAAGAAAATGAGAATTTGACTGAGGAGGAAGCTACAATGCTGATGATTGATGAAAATGAGAATAGTGCAGTATTCCAAGATGCAGATTTCAATAATAGAATTATTGATCTGAAAAGAAGAGCTAATAGAGATCCCAAGGCATTTTATGACTCCGTGAAATAATCAATAATTGGGGTAGCAGTGTTGGTTTCTACAAATAATAAATGGGTAGTCCCTGTGAGGGCTGATGGAGGAAGAAGCTGGTATGTGAGTATGGGATATTTAGGAAGGCAGGAAATTGCTGTAATTGAAGCAATAAGACTCAAAATTAAAGATGAGAAGTCCTTCTTAAATGAAAATCTCAAGAAGTCTTTGCTGAAACTGGTGAGGGAGAAGCTGTCAGAGATAACTTACAATACTTTTTGCATCAGGTACTGCATCTCAAATGATGGCAGGTATAGATTTTTGAATCTTGAAAGGATTAGTCGATACAAACCCAAGTTGGTAAAGGATGCTTGTGATTACTTCTGTTAACTTGATCAAAATGAGAAAATAAGATAAGTTGTTAGGATTCTGAAAAATGAGTTGGAAATAAAAGAAAGGATGAAGGCAGAGAAATCAAGGAGAAATAAGGGTGGAAACAATAATGATGATGATGGAAAACCTGATGGAGGTACAAAGTAGCTCTAGCCAAACCAATAACCACGGTTAAGGCTCTTCAAGAGCTGGTAATAAGGATGATGATGATAATGAGAAGAATGAAAAAGAGTATAGGATGGAATTGAAGGGAGAATTTTGAAGCAGGTGGTTCTTGGTTTTGAAGCTGATAAAAATGATGGTGTCAAAGAAGCTATTGTCAGGAGTGATAAGGGTGAACCTACTGTCACAGAACCTGAATCTACTATCAAGAATTCAGAAGCTACTGTCACACCCAAATTGACAGAAACCTCAAAAGATACTGTCAGGAATAATAAGGTGGAATGAGTTGTCAAGAAGAAAAAATTCAGGGTGACTGCCAAAGCTTTCCTTGGTGTAAAAGGTTACTTTGAGCCCAAACTTTCTAAGAAAAAGATGGTGGGCAGATCTTGTGGAAAGAAAATGCCGAAGGTGATTCTGGAGCCTATGTTTGTTAAAGTAGAATGCTTAGATGTGAGAAGGGCAACCATAAATAACTTGGCTGAATCAAAGGCAAAATCCATCTCAAGGGTCATTGTTGAATGGTATGAGTTTAATACTCTGAGAAAGATCCATGTGATCTACTCTACTGGTGAATCTACAGTGATGGGATATGATATGGAAAAAGCTGATTACTTCATGATAAGAAGGATGCTGATAGTCATCAGAGATTCAGATATAAAGACTCAAGTCTTTAGGGGATTGTTGATTATGAAATTCTTAGATATCATGGATTCTTTCAAATCTCATCCTTTAGACTTCCTAGAAAGAGATGAACCTGAGCCTGTTTATCATGATGGAGTGTTGTTTGAAAATGATGATGGGATCAAAAAATTTTGGAGCATGGATTCTTTGTAGGACAAAAACACTGACTTACTATCTAAGTTAGAAGAACAGTTATCTAAATATCCCTATCCTGAAGAACATAAACTTATCCCAGTCATTCAAAGCTTGATCACTAAAAAGAAGAAAGTGGAGTTTGTAAAGAAAGCTGACGATGAAAGAACTCAAAAATGCCTTCTCAGAAATCCAGACAGAATCATCTTCTACAATACTAGTGGATATGCTGATACTATCACTTTTGAAGAGCTCAAGGTGTTAGTAAAGAAAGAACCAAAGATTGCAGAACTGGTTAAAGCTCAACTATTTAGAGTAACAAACTTTAAAGTTTTTGATTTAAAAAGAAAAACTTTGAGTTTCTTTGATGATGATAATGATGAGGCTGAGAAACAAAGGAGGGATAAGGAGGAAAATGAGAGAAAGGAAAAGATTGATAAAGCTCAGAGAGATGTGGATAATATCAAAAAAAAATTACTGAAGCCACCAAGGATTATGAAGTTGCTCGATTCAATGAAACAAACTCAAGAAGCACTTCATATCAATCACCAGTCTCTACAAATCCTTTAAGGATTCTGATTGACAATGTTGATGTCAGAGTTGAGGACTTCAAAATTCATAATACAGAAATCCTGAGGAGAATCATAAGAATGACAGTAAACTCAGCAATTGTGTCCGAATTTAATTTAAGTAAGGCTGCAGAAAAGATCATTGATTCCAGGGATAATGAAGAAACTTGGGAAGACAAACAAAGACTCAACAAGGTGTACTCTTGTCCATTGCCAATATTTCAAAAAGACTTGTTTGGAGGCAAAATCCTGTGCATAACCAGAGGCCCTGTGAAAGCCTACTACTCACTCAAGGACTTGAGAGATTTTTCATTCTTAAAAGTGAAGCAAGTACTAGAGTGTGTAGCTGATCATGCTGTCTCAGATGAAGAAAAGGCAGGTGTTAGGGATCTGGAGCTTCTATTTGAAGATCTGAAAGTAAAGAAGGCTCAAAACAAGGGAAGCTCAAGTAAAATTTGAAAATTTGCTCAGTCTAGAGGAGTGTTAGTTTGAGAAACTTGTACTTGTAATTTTTCCTGAATATTTTTTTTTCTATACAAACAATTCAGTTATGTTAGTTAAGTTAGCATCTGCAATTTACTTTGAATTTGTATTTATTTTACATAAAAAAACTGGGAGAGATTGTTAGGGATTATGGTGTTAACATTGTAATCAACCAGAAGTTACTTAGATTAATCAGAAATTAACTAAGTAAAATGTACTGTCATATGTATATTGATAGTATTTTTAGTTTTCACTTGTAACAGTATGTTTAAAAGACAAGTTGGTGATAGTAAGTCTCAATAGTTACTGTCTTGTACAAATACAATAACATGATCCATGAAATAGAAGTTCACAAAGTGTTTAGGCATATCATGGGTCAAGACTTTGACAGTAACATTCTACAACTGAAGCCTACGCCAATATATTCAAGTGACAACACAAAGGAACACACGACAACAACTATCCCAATGACAGTAAATTTGGCGGAGAATGAAGATTCACAGACATCAAATTTTATTGACAACACGTTTAGTGGGGATAGTTGACAGCAGTTTTGGAGACAGTAAAGTTCAAGGATCTATCGAGGCTTGACAGCAAAGTGTGCGGAGCCAAAGATACTGACACTATAGTGGAGCTAGAAGTTGACAGTATACTTTTAGTGAAGCTGATAGTCTGTCCCAGGTAGCAGATTAGATAGTGAAAGTACAAGAAATGATTTAGACATTACTATATAGTCTGTCAAGCCTACTATTGCAACTTGGGAGAAGACAAGTAAAAAGACAAGGTATGCACTAGGAGTCAAAGATTTTTGTCATCTCAGCACATATTTATCTACAAATGGAATGAAGCCAAGGTTGAACCATAAAAGCACAGTTTCTATTTTAAGCTTTATTCTAGGACAAAGGAAAAGTGCACATGGAAGTGGGATATGTGTTTCAGTATAAATACATATATCTCACAAGTATTTTTCCTTATGCAATTGAGCTAGGTTTTCTCTCAAACAAGAAACATTAGCAAATCCATTGTTCTTGCTTCTTTGTAGCTGGAATTATTTTTCAGTCAGTTGTAGCAAATAAAAAATAATAAAATTATTTTTTGAAGTTAAACACCTGTCCTCATATGCTTGCTTAAGGTTGTCTGTATTTCATACTTACTAGTGTTACTGTCTTGTTTTTGTTAGCAAGAAAAGTAATTATTTTATAAGTTGTATTCAACCCCCCCTTCTACAACACTCATATTGTTTAACAACTTGAAGTTGTATGAAGTTTAGTATTAATTGAAAATGCACACCTAGAAGGGGGTGAATAGGTGTTATGGCTAACAATAACCAATTTTAAATATTACCAAGTTGTTAACCTGTCAGCTAGCTAAGAGTTCAATTTCAATTCACTGTTAGCTAGCTACTACATGCAATGCAGTATAGAAAAAAAATAAATAACACAAGATCTTTTAGCCAGGTTCAACCCCTAATCCCCAATGGTCTACGTCCTGGTCCCCTACCAACTGGTAAGATGGAATATTATTAATCAATGAACAACCCGTTACAAGATTACAATAATATTCCTCCCTTCATCCCTTGTAACTAATTATAGCTTGCTGAAACACATATTCCTTGAACTAATCTGCCTTCTAAGCACTATACTACCCTAGTACAGCCTTCTCTAGCTTCTAGTTCCCTTGAATCTTGTTTCACAAGCCTAGCAATCCAGCCATAACTTGATTACAATCCGAACAATATAAGTGAATAAAAGTTACAATTCAAACTAAGAACTCATCACATATAGATATATGATATATAATACTAGAGATCAAATAGATATAGATATGAAAGCTTTTGAGTTAAAAGATGTGTATATAGATTTTACAATTTAGTGTATTCTTCACTTGGTGAAGATAAAAGAATATACACACTACTATATATATGAAAAACACCATTCAAATTAACCTAACTATTTGCAATGAACAACAAAACATTCAAATTAGTTTTGGATAATTCAAGTAATAATATTCAAACATACGAATATTGAGGATAGAATAAAAGATAATATGTTTAAAATTTTAAATCTCAATATAAGTTTGACATATAGATACGGATTTGTTCAAAAGATAAGAAAGAGATAAGTAACAAATCCCTATAAAGTAGGAAAACAATTTGGCATAGATAAAATAGATTTAAATAATATTTTTGAGCTCTAATATAATATATTCACATATTTATATTAGATAAGTTCAAACAATTAAAGATTCTAAAAGATCTCCTATTAAATCGAACTCCAGAAAATTATTCTGCATAAAGCTGCTTCTAGTGCTAGCTTGCTGACATACTCTGTTTCACTACTGTTAGCTTGCTAAGATCACATACTGATATAACATATCAGCAAACTAAATCCCTGCAAGACAAAATTAGTATCAACATGCTAAAACACAATCAATCAAGGTTATCGTCTTGCTAACTATGCAATCATCAAAATCAAAAGAGTTTCATTAACCTATGCATTTACAAGTACGTTTTCAAGTGTACTTGTAAATTAAGTTTTCAGTTATAGTTCTCGCTTGATTTGTAGTAGGTTCGTGTTTCATAGGAAAGCGTGAGTATTCACTATTTTAAAGTCCAATATGTATAATTTTACACTTCTTGATAAAATGGGTGCTACTCTAATAGAAACCAACTTTGACTAGAAACTAAACTTAACTCTCGTTTTTAATTTGATTTTCCCCGTTAATTGACTTACTTTTTTTTCAAATCTAACTTCACCATATTTTTCTCCTTCTCTCAACGATCAATTTGCATACCATATGTGCTATATTTCAGCGATTTCAAAATTAATCACAAATTTATATTACATCTCTTACCAGATCGAACTACAATCACTAATTTATATTAGATAAATCACAAATTTGCACTATAAAAATCACTAATTTATATCATAAGAATCACCAAAATCATCATTTTTATAAAATAAATATATATGGAGGTCGCCAGAAAAATGAAAGTCGCTGTAATATAACACATATGGTATGCAAACTGATCGTTGAGAGATGGAAAAAATGTGCTGAAGTTAGATTTGAAAAAAGGTTCACTAATTGGCGAGAAAAATTAAATTAAAAACGAAGGGATTTATATGTGATTGTGCAATTGGAAAAAAATAAATATATATGGAGATCACCGGAAAAATGAAAGTCTCCGTAATATAGCATATATGGTATGCAAACTAATCGTTGAGAGATGAAAAAAATGTGCTGAAGTTAGATTTGAAAAAAGGTTCACCAATTGGCGAGAAAAATTAAATTAAAAATGGAAGGAATTAGATTTAAATAATATTTCTGAGCTCTAATATAATATATTTATATATTTATATTAGATAAGTTCGAAAAATTAAAGATCCTAAAAGATTTCCTATTAAATCGAACTCCAGAAAATTATTCTGCATAAAGATACTTCTAGTGCTAGCTTGCTAACATACTCTGTTTCACTACTGTTAGCTTGCTAAGATCACATACTGATATAACATATCAACAAACTAAATCCCTGCAAGACAAAACTAGTACCAGCATGCTAAAACACAATCGATCAAGGTTATCAGCTTGATAACTATGCAATCATCAAAATCAAAAGGGTTTCATTAACCTATGCATTTACAAGTACGATTTCAAGTGTACTTGTAAATTAAGTTTTCAGTTATAGTTCTCGCTTGAGTTGTAATAGGTTGGTGTTTCACAGGAAAAAGTGAGTATTCACTGTTTTAAAGTCCAATATGTATAATTTTACACTTCTTTGATGGAATGGGTGCTACTCTAATAAAAACCAACTTTGACTCGAAACTAGAAACTAAACTTAACTCTCTTTTTTAATTTGATTTTTCCCGTAAATTGGTTTACTTTTTTTCAAATCTAACTTCACCACATTTTTCTCCTTCTCTCAATGATCAATTTGCATACCATATGTGCTATATTTCAGCGACTTCAAAATTAATTACAAATTTATATTACATCTCTTACCAGATCGAACTGTAATCACTAATTTATATTAGATAAATCACAAATTTGCACTATAAAAATCACTAATTTATATTATAAGAATCACCAAAATCATCAGTTTTGTTAAATAAATATATATGGAGGTCGCCGGAAAAGTGAAAGTCGTTGTAATATAGCACATATAGTATGCAAAATGATCGTTATGAGATGGAAAAAAATGTGCTGAAGTTAGATTTGAAAAAAGGTTAATTAATTGGCGTAGATTTGAAAAAAGGTTCATCAAATGATGAAAAAAAATCAAATTAAAAACAGATGTAATTAGTGGGATTGTATATGAGTGGATGTATTTTAATTGCATGTGATGCCTGTTGGGGCCATTAGATTAGATTAAATATGTGGCTTATATTAGTTTGTAGTTTTCAGGTTGGTTTGACTTGGTTTCCATTTGATCACTTGCCTGAAAGTATATATCTAATGAAACCTTGGCTTTATAAAAAAATGAAGGTTATTTTCATTATAAAAACTATACATTTTTAACTGCACCTCTTTAAAAAGGTAAAATATTTTTTATTCTAAAAAAAATATACATTTTGAAGTATACCTTAAAAAATACCTATATACATTTTCAACTCTTCCTTATATTTATAAAGAAATAATCAGTCTGTAAAAAAAATCATTATTTAACTTTCTATACGTACTTTAAAATATTTTGGTCATATAAATAAAACTTTTTATATATATTTTTTAAAAAGGTAATTCTAGTTATATTATGAAAACTCTTATAATCCAAATCAACCACCAATATTTCAATTTCTTCAAAAAAACCCCCCCCCCAAAATCATCAAATTTGAAAAGAGAGAGGGAGCAGCAAAGAATACGGATATATGTAATGCGTAGGTGGCCTGTAAAGGAGCACAATGCCCAACCTATAAAGCCCATTTAGTAAAGGGCCAATTAAACCCTAAAACACTCTCTCAAAGCCCTAGCTTCTCGAAAATGGCGATTAAGCTCTGCGACTCCGATTCCGAAGGCGACGACATCTCGAAAATCGAGATTAATCAGGAGTTCGCACGGCGATACGAGCATAACAAGAAGCGCGAAGATTTGCACCGACTCGATGAGCTTAAGAAGAAAGGCATCGTTGATGATGATGAAGATGATGATGATGATGAAGGTGGTGATGATGATGGAGTTGATGATTTGGAGTATTTGGATGTGTTGCTTAAGGTTAGGAATAAAGATCCTGTTTTGAAAGATAAAGAAATTAAGTTGTTTGAATCTGACGATGAGGAGGTTGTTGAGAGAATGTCGAAAGCGAAAGTGAAGCCGATTTATTTGAAAGATGTGATAGCTAAGCATTTGATTGAAGGTGGTGGTGGTGATATGGATGAGGAGGAGGAGGAGGGGAGGAGGAGTAATGTGGTTGGGAAGAGTTATGTTGAGGAGCAGGAGGAGTTGAAGAAGCCGTTTTTACGAGACGAGGAGGAGGATGAGGAGGACGGGGAGGGGTTTTTTAAGGTGAAGGAGAGGGGTGAGGAGGAGGGGGATGAGGAGGAGGAGGAGGAGGTCAGTAAGAAGTTGGATGAGTATTTCGGTGAGGATGACAAGTTGGATGAGAATGCGATGTTTTTGAAGGATTATTTTAAGAATAAAATGTGGTTGGATAAGAGTGAGGAGAGGAAGGAGGTGGAGGAGGAGGTGGAGGAGGATGAGGAGGAGGTTGAGAGGCAAGAGGATTACGAGAGGGAGTTTAATTTTAGGTATGAGGAGAATCCGGGGGATAGGGTGTTGGGACATTCGAGGGTTGTTGAGGGATCGGTGAGGAAGAAGACGAATACGAGGAAGTTGCAGAGGGAGAGGAAGGAGGAGAGGATGGCGCAAGCGGAGTTTCAGAGGAAGGAGGAGTTAAAGTATTTGAAGAATTTGAAGAAGAAAGAGATGAATGAGAAGTTGAAGAAGATTAGGGAGATTGCGGGGATTGGGGAAGGTGGGGATTGTCGGTTGGATTTGTCGGATTTGGAAGATGAGTTTGATCCGGACCAGCATGATAAGAAGATGAAAGTGGCTTTTGGTGATGATTATTATGAGGCGAACGATGCTGACCCGGATTTTGCAAGTGATGGAGAGGAAGATGGGGATATTGAGAAGCCTGATTTTGACAAGGAAGACGAGTTACTTGGGCTTAAAGAAGGTTGGGATGATATGGATGGGTCGGGTGATGGGTTTAGAGCTGCTAGAGAAAGGTTTTTGAAAAAGAAGGTAGAAACGGAGGAAGGGGTGGATGTTGTTGAGGGTAAAAAGAAGAAAAAAAAGAAAATGTCTGCTTTAGAGGAAGAGGTACTTAATAAAGAGTTGGACGAGTACTACAAACTTGATTATGAGGATACAATTGGTAATTTGAAGACACGGTTCAAATACAGACCTGTTAATGCTAAAAGATATGGACTGAAGTCCAAGGAAGTATTATTTTTGGATGAAAAGGACTTGAACCAGCTTGTTCCTTTAAAAAAACTGGCTCCTTACAGGGAGAAGGAATGGAAGGTCCCTCGCATTAAGATATACAACCAGAAACTGAAGATTAAATCACTTCTTGAAGGAGAGACGTCAGATGGTCAGAAAACTCACAAGAGGAAGTCTAGAGATGATGAGATATCTAAAGAAGAAGATAAACTGCATCATGAAGATTCAGATGGAGATCTACACAATTTGTCGAAGAGTGGTAAGAGAAAACATCGTCAAGCATCATTGAAGATATCACAATCGAGGCGTAAGGCATATGGAGAAATTTCTTCTAAATCTAAGAGCAAGAAACAAAAATAAACCTTCAGACTTAATTCAGTCATGTATACTATACAAGGTATTATCCTTTCACTTGCAGTTTATTGTTGCCCTATGCATTTTCATGTTTTATTCATCTGCACATGCTATGCTATTTCCCATGGATTTTTTTAATATTTTCTAGTTTGAAATGAGGGTTCTTTTATATCATGAGCATCTGAAGTGATATCTACTGTGTGTTTGGATTGTATTCATTTTTACTTCTGAGTTCTTATCTAGTATTATTATTATCATTATTTTTTTGTAATAAATTGGGAAGGCATTCGGTTAAATTAATCAAGCCTCTTGAAACAATCTCCAAGAGGGATGCCAATCTGATAATCTTACAAATGTGTGGAGAAAAAACTTTTTATATATGAAAATTGATATGACTATTTTCTAACACTTAATGTAATTTAGCAATTGTAAATTATGATTACACAAGATTTTTATGCTCAAATCAGTAAAATATTGTGGCAGCAACTAATTTTCAAACAACTAATTTACATAATAACAAGAACCAAAAAAGAATATGAACGATTTTAAGATTGACCTCCTCACATTAGACTTTTAGATGGAAGGTGTTCGGCATGTCCCTTACTCCCTTGCCAACTTCTGTAATTTTAGTAATTCCATTTCATTCAATAATGTCTAGGTTTCCACAGTTCTTGAATCTATACCAGGATCTTTTAGCTCATTATCTGAAGATATGCTGTTATTTCTGCGTAGATAAACATGACAAGGATTAGAAAAGTCATTGCGTTTGGAACAGGGGTTTCCAAATGAACATTGTTTTATGTAATTTTCAATCATGCTGTCAGATCAATGATTGTTTTCTTAAAAACATAAAAGCGTCGAATTGAATTGGATATACTGTCATGACGTAAATTTGCTAAACGTACATACCTTTCAGCCAATGCTGGTGAATATTCTTTTTCCTCAGTGGCGGTGTTCAAATTGTGAGCTCCATATTCTGCTTCTTCCCTTATTCCCTGTCTTCCTTCATCTGTTTTAACACAATTGTGAGTCCTTGTATAAATGGTTCTTATAAGGTGTTTCAAACCAAATATCTGACTAGAATTCTATCTTGGCACCAAATTCACACTATAATTTTTTATTATAATAATGCCCAATTTTAAAGAACCCTATGGAACAAAAATTTCCTACCTTTTGGCATTCGTAGCTGCTGAAACTTGCTGCATTTTTATTGAGAATTACCAAACTTTTTTCTAGATCTTCAATCTTCCTTTCGAGATCTTGTTCCTTCACCGCAAATGTTTTTGATGACACCTCGAGAGCAGCTTCTTTCTGCTTTATTTGACCCCTCAGATCATGGAAAGATATGATGAAACTAATTCAATTACTACTGCATCTTGGGTGACCAATTTTTTTTTTGATCAATGATTAACAAAGGATGATAAATTAATCATGAAAAATAACATTACTGCAATTTTACCTCGATTAATTTTATTTTCCCCCCTTCAGATTTACAACCTCTTTAGAGCCATGAGGAACAGGGACATTTATTATTTTTTGTTTTGGCTACCTCAGAAACTGGCATTCATCCATTGCCATCTTTAGTTTTTTTCTCTACAAAGCTTAATGCATCTTCCTTGTTTTTTAGCTCACCTTTTAGTTGAATAACCTGCTTCTGAAGTTTTTCTTTCTGTGACTCTTCCACTGCTGAAATATGTTTCAACTCAATATATTGAGTTTTAAGGGTTTCCAGCTCTGCCCACAGATTTTCAGTCATACCTTAACGCTTCTCATCATGTTCAAATCTTTTGAGCAAAGTCTGAGCTTCCATCTTCAGCAATGCTGTCATGTTTTTTAAGTCATTTTTTTCAGTAGCCTCTTTTTCCAGTAGCAATTCAGTATCCTTTACCGATGCCTTCATTTCTTCTAGCTCAGCTCGCAAAGTTTCATTTTCCTCTGTTTTCTTGGAGGAGACAAATGAAGAGATCAGATCTCCTGAGACAGATTTCTACGAGTTTGTTCAGCATTCTTTCTTTGATTTTTGAATTCAACAGACCTATATTCAACTTCTGATTGCAACTTTTCTATTTGATTTAACTTTGATTCAAGCTGCCTCGAAATTTCAAACAGATTTGCTTCATGATGCTCCGTAACTGATTTGAACTCTTTCTTAGCTTGCTGCAGCATTTCTTCTAGACAATTTTTCTCTAGCTGAAGTGTATCAGCTTCAGCCTATGCTTTCTTAGCTGGTTTTTCATTTGCTAAAAATGTAGAATCCATCTGCTCAGAGTGCCTTTTGAATTCTTTCTGAAGCCCAACTGCTGTATTGGAATTATGCAATTGCATCTTTCTTAGATTCTCCTCTGCTCGTATGGCTCTCTGCTCCTGCTCAACTTTGGAACGAGTAAGGTTTTCTAGATCAGTTTCAAAGCCTCGTGCCTGCTTCTCTAGCTCTTCCTTTAAGCTTCTAACATGATTTTCAAGGTTACTTGCGTTGAACAAAGAGTCACAAATTTTTTTGACTGTTTCTTCAGCTCAGTTTCCAAGCTCTCAATCTTAGATTTGTAGCCATCTAGAGGGGAATAAGAAGTTGCACACTCAGAAAATTTATACTACATTTTCAGTTGATCCTGCAACTGACTTTATTTTAATTGATTTGAGATGTCATGGTTTTCTTGTTTCAAGATCTCGTAATCAAGGGTAAGCTGCTCCATTTTCATCTCTTTCACTCTTGTAGATCTCTACTTCACCACAGAGGTCTATGATCTTTTTCTCCTGCATGTACACATCCGTGTCATCAGTGTGCTCCATGACAAGCTTTTCCAATGATTTTTTATCTCCGTCAAGATCGGCACTGGATCTGGAGTTGGTTTCCCAGATGTTTTTTGCATTCTCAGTTGTTGATCTGTTGGATAGGTCCAGTATCTCCTTGTTCTTTTCTTCCAACATGTCATCCAGGTCTTGCACAGCAAGAATCAACTCACTGTTTGATTCTTTTTCTTTTGAAGTTGTATACGAAGATTTGCGTTTAGATCCTTCTCATGGTTCAGTTCTTGCCTTAGTTCTTCAAAAAGTGCCCGAGGACCACCTCCTTTGTATTGCAATTTGTTTCGCATTTTAGCTTTTTCACACTCTTCTTTATATGAGTTTCGCTCTTTCTTTAGGCTAAAAACCTCTCTTGAAAGATCTGAAAGATCCGTATACCCATCTGTACTACTTAATGCAGCACCCCATGAAGCATTAGAAGATTGCACTGTGGCAGGCTTCCACATTTCAGCTGGCACATGCTTATATGTATAATTATTTTCGGTGGAATAGCTGAACTAATACTCCTGTGTACTAAACAGTAAAAACTTATTTAATTGGGAAAAAACACAATCTTTCACATGTAAAAGTACAAAGCAATAATTGATTTGAAATAATTAAATATTAATAGGAAATTATCAACAATAGGCCGGATGTGATCGACAATAGTTTTCGTACTACCAGATGTAAAAGGGGCTAGTTTCTTAATATTGATTGACATGAATCTAGGATCAAGATCATGCGGACGTGCCTCGAAATTTTAAACCGAAAGAAAAGTATGAATGAATTGAAACAATGGGAAGATGAAAAACAATAAAAAAACCGTAAAGATATATGCATAAAACTAGGAGATCATGAGGAAAACGAATTTGTTTAGAGCAAAAAACATTCATAAACTGTTAATTAGGTTGGCAGAGCAAGTAGATCTTCAAATATTATAAATATGTTGGGAAATAAGTTACCTTGCGAGGATCTTGATCCTAATATTCATATTTAATTGAAGATGTTGGGAGTGAAGCTACAAGATTAATATGCTGGTCAAGTTGACAAAAGACAGCAGTTAAGTAAAAACTCTCGCCAAAACTTATTGTGTTAAAGTTGTACAAAGTTTAATGACTGACGTATTGATAGTTCCATCCTCTGTTAGTCTTGCACGTGTACTACTACTGCCCCCGTCTTTTTCTGTCATTAAGGTGGAGAACTGAAGAGTGGGGAGGAGTATCTCATCAAAGTACGGGACAACATGTTTATGTTGAACAAGGAACTAATCTCTTATTTTACTTCTAAACCGTTTATTTTATATTTTCTTGTACCCATATTTAGCTTTTAAATAGATACATTGCATACTCTATGTGATACGTGTCTGTGTGTGTGTCTTGCCATATATTTTTGGACATATCTAATTGTTTGTGCTAAAGTTATGGCTTGTTATTTTTTATTACTACGTAAACTCATATTTACATGCTGGATTCATGTTAAACCTTGCATAGTAACCATATAAAAGTTGTGGGGTTATAACTTCTCTATTATCTAAAGTACCATATATATGAATATGGGGAAACATCATCTAGAATTCAGATTATATTTAAATGATTAGTTGGAGTCCACCCAATGTTAGTCGGTCTTGTGTAGATAGATTATAAAAGCTAATCCAGCATGAGTGGTACTAATTACTATTGTGCCATTGAGCTAAATTTGATGAGCTTACACAACTGTAATTTTCAGGTTTAATTGCTACATGTTAACATTTCAAAAAAAGTTTAGAACTTTGACAAGGTGCCTAGCTTCAATCTTTGACAAAGAGAGCAAAAGCTATTATACTATTTGAAGTTTAGCAATTATATAATTGACTGTATATGGACAAATTTTATTTCGTTCCACTCATTGACATATTGTTCAGTGACTTCAAAGTTAATAACATCAAACTTCTATCCCAAGTTGGAAATAAATTGGCATTCAACTTTTTAGTAGCCATTTTTTTTCTTGTAAAATTTAAATCATTAATGTCATGGGATTTATTTTGACCGACAAATCTGTCCAAGTCATTGTTTTGATGACAAGCATCTGACATGATTTCCAGTTGCCTTAAGTTGACCAAACAAACTTATACTAGGCAAATTGTAGTTGAAAATTGGTGATGATTAAATACTATTTGGCATTATAGAAAGCTCATTTGATTTGTGCATGTCCTTTTTTCAGAACACAATATGCTGAACCAGCTGTGATGTAGTCTATATGAAAGATAAACTGATTTCTTTCAAAGATGTTATAACCTTACAAGGTTGTTGTGGATCACCCATCAACAAAGGTGTGCCCATATGATTCAGTACAAAAGAAGCTTGATTGAGAAATTCCAAGAATGTGCTGTAGTGGGAAACTTCATTAACCTTTTGTTGTATTGTAGTCTTATGAGTAGGAACTGTCACCTGATGATGGCCTTTTTTACTTGGTGTATTGAGATTTAAAGACTTTCTTAAAGGCTAATGTGAGAATGCGAAAGTAGTTCCATAGTTTGATAATGCATGTCCTTTTAAATTTTGGATTACTTTATTTGTGCGTATAAATTTTTCTCCTTGATTCTCAGTGCTCTTGGCTCTCAGTTAAAATATATGAAGTATGCACTAGCGGTGTAGATTAGGAATCGATTAAGGCAAACATAGTTGGATCTTGTGAGAGTTGCCGCTTGGTATAATGACGGAAGTAAAACTTCAACTCCTGGCTGGAGAAGCAATTGACTTGGCACCTTGCTTTAATGAACGGTCAGAAATACAAGCTCTCTTTCTGTTTAGATACATGATTTTGTTTTCTTAAATACCCCCACTTAATTTTCCTTGACCAAACTCATTAAAAACCTAGGTTATATGAAAGCTTGTACACTTTAAAGCTCAACATAGGCATTGTAGGTGCTATACAGGGTATGAGAGGTTTGAAATTCGGTATTCGAATTATTATATGTCAGAAGAGCTTGTGATCAGGGTGAGCACACACCATAACAGGATGATCATCAAGCATGTTAATAGTATATGATAGTTCAAAAATCTTTTAATGTCCATAAAGCTCTCATATAAAGTCAACCAGTATTCTCACCTAGTTCAGCCTTTGGGTTGGCTGGTGTTCTCCGGTTCTTGAGGCTATTTGGCAAGACAACATTCCCGAAGCTATAAAAATCTGGTTCTTTTCTGGCTTTGCATTGCTTTGGGTTGGCTGCTGAATTCGACTGTCCCGACTGGAAAAGTTTCTCCAATTCCTTTTTCATATTCCACAAGTTTAGCTTACCCAAAATTCACATGTTTAGCATTGAATGACATGTTGCAGTCTTAAAAATTGTAGAATTGCAGCACACTTAATTATTGAAATGAGTTTTCAGGGTATCTCATACAATTACTATAAAAAGTGTTATACCTCATTATTTATGTCTAGGTCATGCCCTTGAAAATATGGTAATATAAGCCTACCATTAGGCATAAACTCCTCAACAAATGAAATTCCATTTGCTTCTCGTCACCAACCTGTCTTGATAGTAACCTGGATGTGTCATTGCTAATTATATTTAGTGGTATAAATATGATTAACTGAGCTTAGTACTCGTGTCTTAATAGTAATTTTGAAGTTCCATTGCTAATTATATTTATAGGGGTATCAAGTAAACAGATTCAAGGGTGAACAATGTAAATTTGATGTTATTTGGATGACATTTACATTTATGTTGTTAATATGTTACAAGTATAGAACATATTTTTACTTGGCAAAAAAAAAATCTTTTTTTTACTAAGCTATTATATGTGAACATAGTGGAGAGATCAATATAGTATAAAGGCTATCGAGTTCGATGCTCGTAGAGCTTAGTACACTCGTTTAAGGTTCGTTCGAATGAACTAATAACCAAGTCGAAACCATCATCCCTTACTTTGTGCAAACTGTAGAATCTTCTTTCTTGTTGCATCTGCCAGGCTTCTTCCAGCTTTAAAGTGACCCCATTTCTCTGCTCCTTCACTACCTGCATCCGAAGATTTCATCAACATCATGTTTCCAATCATGGGCGCACCAAAAGGCCATCAAAGTCAAGAATGCCATCCTTTAAAGCATAGGCTACCGAAAGCCAACAGCAATGTCAAGCCTTCTTGTATGGGTTCAATGTCAAGCATAGNTGCTTGATTCTTAGCTGAAGAGTTGCAACATAACTGCAACAGAGAAGCTCTACTCCTACAACACAAAGGTGCTTAAATTCCCTCACAAGCCTTACCCAAATTGAGCTTGTCACAATAATATTGCAGCATCTTGCAATGATATATCGTGACTCGAGGCATGAGTCTTACGTTCTTGAGAAAATCTATTAACTCATCGATTTCATTCTTGACCATCCCATATAGATGCTAAAAATTCCCAGAACAATCTCATACTCAATTTCAGATAACCAGGATACATAATGATCCAGCACAGACTATTTAAGAATAGTAGACACCATAATGTGGTATAGCTAACCATAAGACTAAGAGGCCGTTTGGGAGTGCTTAAAATAAGTTACTTTTGACTTAATGAAGGTGTTTTTAACTTAATGCAGAAAGTAAAGTTTTTTACTTTAAGTTGAATGAATGTGTTTGGGTAATTTTACCTAAAGTTAAATGAGGGTTTAATAATTTTGACTTTAAGTGAAATTTGACTTTAAAAAATTTAAAATTCATATTATTTAAACTTTACAAGAGTCCTGAAAGCAAAAAAAATAAAAATAAATCAAAAAGTCAAAAAGTCATAAGCAAAAGTACCTAAAAGGTACTTTTTACTTAATAGAACTTTTCTCCTAAAAGCTAGCTTAAAGCCGGAGTACACAAACACATCAAAAGCTCCTAAAAACTCTTTTTTACTTAAAGCTAGGTGAGCCAAACAGGCTCTAAGTCTTAACATGGTGAACAGCCATTTCCTGCAGCATAACAATTTCCCAATATGTGTTTTTCCAGAAACAAAGCAAAACAGGCTTAGAGAAACAGATCCTAGTAACATCTTCATGAACCTCAGAAAAAAAATGTAATTTCTTGGAACAGAGTAAGAGCCTGCCATAAATCCATAACAATGCACATGTTTTTCCAACCTCTGCCGACAGGTTCAGTTATTGAAGCTCCTGAAATCTAGGTAAAGCTAGCTATTTGCGGGTAAGCAACCTGCATAGTCAAGCATCTTCAACCCATCATTAACCATGCCCTGACCTATATTTTTGGAGCAATGCTACGTACCAAAAAATTATCCCAATTTTTTCAGCAAATGACGTGTCATGACCTATGATATATGGTTTGTTTTAATTCGTGGGCGCATATGTTGGGAAAATGATTCCTGATAGATTGTGAATCAATACCATCCCTAAAATATGTCACATCATCGTATATCCAGCTAATATAGATAATTGCAACCCAAGACTCTGACCATTTTTCTTATTGAAATATGGGTGAGAAAGATAATTAAAATAATAGTTAAATATTATTTTTAAAGTATAGATAACAAATACAAGAAATATCATTGGAATAAATTAACTTTTTGATTTCCTATCATTTAGGTAGTCATTATTCTACTATATTTTATGGGGCTAAAATAGGAAGCGAGGTTAGAGGCGGATTTCGGTGACCCTTTTGCGAGTAAGAAATTCCGATTAGTCAAAGATTATTTCTCATTCTGCAAGATAATGTACAAATTGAAACTTTTATAAATAATATATAGAGATATAAATAAAGTATATAAGGTATATAAATATTGAACCAAAATGTATAATTCTTTCAATAATATAGCCGGACAATTGTAATATTTATTTTTATCAAAAACTCTCAAAAAATGTCACAATAAGTTTTTGTACATTAATATTATTCAACTAAAAATAGGTTATATTGTTAGGTTCTTATTATAAATTATCATTTTTAACTAATGTCAAACTATAAAAATAAAAAATTACTAAATAATAAAAACGATTGTTTTTTTACATGAGATACTCAGTAATTTGTTCTCTTAGATATTTTGATAGCGGAAAGTTAGTCATTAAGCAGAAATTTGAATATTGAAATTTATTAAGGCCCCGTTTGAAAGTGCTGTTGAAAACTGCTATTAGAAAAAATGCTGATAGAAAAAGTGATGTCAGGAAAATCAAACGACTGTTTGTTAATTTTTTTGATTTATACATATTTTAAGATATAATATATAAAAACAATATTTTTGAGAAAATTTAATAATGAAACTGATAGTTACTTACTGGAAAAGTTGAAAGCAGCGTTTTTCAAAAGCTGAAAACAGCTTTTTCCAAAAGCATGAGGTACATGTTTTTGATAACGATAGTTTTTAGACTAAAAACGCTTTTCCACACCGCAGTTTTTATAATTTACTAAACACCTTTCTGACAGTTTTTTAGCAAAAAGCTGTTGTTACTGTCTGTATCAGTAATACTAAAGTGGACCTAAGATTAATTTATAAAAATCAACCTATCACCCTGTTAAAAAGCAAATTGTTGACTTAGAAAGTCATTTAGCTCCTCGGTTCTCACTTCTCACCCGTGATTTAAGAGCGTCCTCGTTCCATCCCCATTCTCGGCTCTATTATTATTATTATTAAATTAAATAAATTTTATAATATTTATTTAATATGTTTTCCATCCACAATCCCTAAATGAAGTATAATTTTGATGAATAAAATAAGATTTCATCTTTAATTTCATTAAATATGTAATAAGATAAAAATTGGTAATTAAAATTACAAATAAAAGAAAGAGAAAAAATTAATTTAAAAAAAAGGAAAGATGAAAAATGGAATATAGGAATATTTTAAAAAATAAATAAAATTTAAAAATAATTTTGTGGAATCAGTTAGTATTTTAATACACCAGTAAGGGATGAGAATCAGGATTTGGGAGGAAGCTCTAAAATGCTACTGTAATATTTATTGGGCTTGATATGTCTGAGAATTATCTCAGGTAGTACCTTGATATTAAAATATTTTATAATACAAACACAAGTGTATTTGTTTAATGCACATGAAAAAATTTAATATTTATAAAAATGACACTCAAAATTTACTAAAAACTCAGGTAGCAGCACCTGGGGTGATCCTCAGACCCGGTTTTCTCATATTTATTTAGGTTCCGTCAATTTTGCTGATTTTAAAAAAAATGATTATCCGGTGTTTGTTTGGTTAAGATTAAATAATTTCTTGGTTTTCAATTGATCTGGCAGTTGCTGAATTTAGGGAAAATATTTTCCATATATTTTCAGTGTTTATTATTTCATAGAAATTAAAACATTTTTCAAAGGAGGAAAATCCTTTAAATAACGTTATAATACTTGAGAAATTGACCTTTCATTGTTAAATGATTGAGAAATAATCGATGTATCATTTGTAATATTATAAATAAAATTAATCATATGCAAATTTTCATTTAAAATACAAAATTTTATATCTCATTACATTTACTATACATGTGATCTATTTTAACTAATTGAAATATTTATAGCCTAACATTTGTTTTGATAATTAAAATTTTTAATTGGAACAATATATATGAACAAATATAATTATTTAAATTTAAATAAATATTTATTTTTCATAATTAAATAAAACAATAAAATATAAACTTTAATATTGTAAATAATAATTTTATGAAATAGTATTGGTCAAATACAAAACAATGTTACTCTAAGCAAAGAGAGTCATGTGGAGAACATGAGCAGAAGTTGCTTAAAATTAATGATAAGAGGCGGTGGTTTGTAGCATCCATATTTTTTATTTTTGTAAATTACTAAAAAGCTTAGTTAAGAGTGTATTCCTCTCTTACATTTAATTTTTAATATTCTATCTACTTTTCTAAATAACATATTTCGTAATAAAAATTTGTAAGTCCTATAAATTTAAAAAAATATTTTTCTTTCCTTTTTAATTTTTTTAGCCTCCTTACTCTCCCAAAATTTTAACAATGGGATCGGATAGTAGGAGTGTTTTTTTGCAAGTGTAATGTCAATTTAAAGGAAAAGAGCACAAATTATCTTTCAAATTTATTCCTAAATACTTTTTTTTTTGAAATGATCGTACTTGCATTAAATTAAATCATATGTAAGTACATTCGATAAAAAGCTAGGAGCAACACTATCCCACTCTTGCAGATCTGACATAGAACGAGATACCCTAGCTAACATATGAGCGACTTCATTCGCAGACCTATGCACAAAACGCATTAGCACATTTTCAAAGTGCTTAATCAAATCAACACACTCTCTAACAATGATATGAAAATAGGATCGTCCAGGACTTCCATTACAAGCATCTGCCAATAGTTTTGAATCCGTTTCGAAAATACACCGTGTAAAGCCATACTACTTCGTCCAAGATAATATCTCTTTAAGACTTAAAGCCTCCGCCTCCCTTGGTGACCACGATCCCTCCATCTGCTTGCACATTGCCTTCAAAAAGGTCCCATTTGCATCTCGAATTACCCCTCCTATGCCCACTGTTCTTGTATCAGCAAAAATCGCAGCGTCCATATTTACTTTCACCCAGTCTTGCTGAGGTACCTGCCATCCTCTTACATTAGTACTCGGTACGGATGTATGCCTGACATGATCCAACTGAGCATTTTTCCAATCCGCCAACAAATTCATTGCACTACTTGTTGTACCAAAAACAGAAACTGCAACTCGGTTCCATAGCCACTTGTTTCGTCGATTCCAGAGACTCCAACAAATTAATGCTAGTAGAGCACACTGTTCTCTCGTACCGCTACTAAACAATCTTCTGAAAAACTCTGGTACCGTCTCCCCTGGACTAGTCTGAACCCATTGCACCATGCTCGTTGATGTCCAAACCTCTTTTGCAAACTGACATTCAAACAAAACATGCCTTTCATCCTCTTCTTCCAACCGACACCAAGGACATTTACCATCAATATTCACCCTTTTATTCACCAATGTCCTACCAGTTGGAAAACATGATCGACACATCCTCCATAGAAAAAAACGAACCTTCTCAAGCAATTCTAAACTCCATAATTTCTTCCAAAATCCTGCACCCGATGTATTACTCTCTCTAGCCAACTGCCGATAACAACTCTTTACCGTGAACTCTCCTTTTGCATCAAACAACCATAGCCAAGAATCGTTTCTATCTCTTGAGGACAAAGGAACATTCTTTATCAGTTGAACATCCCTGCTATTAAACAAATCATTCAGAATTTCAACATCCCATTTTCTCTGATGAACCTCTATTAAATCACACACTTTTATACCTTTAAACTCTTGAGGCATACTTGTCATTAAATACCCATTCTCAGTACATGACAGCCACGGAATTTTCCACACAAACGTGTCACTCCCCGTGCCAATACTTCTCCGACACCCTTACTTTACCACCCCCTGAGCTGCAAATATACTCCTCCACATATAACTCGGATTATCTCCCAATTTCGCATTTAAGAAATCAGTTTTTGGGAAGTAATTTGCCTTCATAATACTCGTAACTAAAGGGTTTGAGTCATTTAGAAACCTCCACCCCTGCTTTGCTAGCATTGCAATATTAAATTGTTGAAGGTTTTTAAAGCCCAGACCTCCTGCTTCTTTAACATCACAAAGCTTCTCCCAAGCCATCTAACGCACTCCTTTACTCTCATTTCCACTCCCCCACCAGAACCCGTTCATTTGTCGTTGGATTGTAGTACATATCTCATTAGGAATAAGCATCAAATTCATCCAAAAATTTGTTATCGTTTATGCTGCCGTTTTCAAAAGAAGACATTTACCTGCCCTTGATAAATTCGTACTCTTCCACCCTTGCAATTTCTGACGAACTCGATCATTTAGGAAATTAAACACCTCATTTTTTTTCTTCCTATTGACATTGGTAACCCAATATACTTCCCTGGTGTCATACTTTCCTTCACTTCTAACACCCCATAAATTAATTCTCTGTTTGCTGCCGTTATGTTCGGGCTAAAAGTGATTATGGACTTGTTGAAATTGACAGCTTGACTAGATAGATCCTCATACCTCTGTATAATCTGCTTCATCACCCTTGCTTCTGATTCAACTGCCTTAAAGAAAAAGTAGCAATCATCCGCAAAAAGTAAATGTGAGACAGCTGGTGCCTTTCTTGCAATACTACACCCATGAATCAATCCCATCTCTTCGTTCCTCTTAATTATTGAGCTAAGACCTTCAACACAAAGAATATATAAGTAAGGGGATATAGGATCCCCTTGCCTAATCCCTTTTTGAGGTCGAACATCACCAAAAACTACTCCCTATTGTATGAAGCTGTACGAAACAGTCTTAATACAAGTCATAACTCTCCTAATCCACTGCTCATAAAACCCAAACTTTATCAACATACCTTCAATGAAGTTCCACTCGAGTCTGTCATACACCTTTGATATGTCGATCTTTAACCCAGTAACACCATTACTCCCTTGAGAACGACGCTTGATATAGTGATTTATTTCAAAAGCAATCAGAGCATTATCAGTTAATAAACGCCTTTCTATAAATGCACTATGATTTGCAGACATTAACAATGGCAATCACTTTTTCAACCAATTTGCTAGCACTTTGGATAAAATTCTGAACAAAACATTACAAAGGGATATGAGACGTAATTCACTCATCTGTTGTGGTTGTTTTACCTTTTGAATCAAGCATACTAAAGTACGGTTAAATTCCATTTGAAGTTCTCCAGTAGCAAAGAAACGCTGACAAAATCCCACCACATACTCTTCGACAACACTCCAATAAGTTTAATAGAAAGCAGGGTTTAACCCATCATAACCAGGCGCTTTTTCTGCATGTATTGAAAAAACTGCTTCCTTTACTTCCTCATTTGAGACAACCTCCATTAACTGTGCATTTTGCTCGCTTGTAACCCTGTTTACCTTATCGTTTTCTGATAGATACCCTGCTGTCATTTTGGACTTAAACAATTCAGAAAAGTATTCCATAATGACCCTCTGCACTCCTTGAGCATTATCTACCCATTCACCATTCATGTCCTTTAGTCTTAATATCTAATTATTCTTTCTTCTACCCGATGCAAATTTATGAAAGAAACGAGTGTTCTTATCCCCTTCCCGTAACCAAAATTGCTTTGATCGCTGTTTCCAATACACTTCTTGTTGCTCCAACAAATTTAAGAACTCGTCTCTAGTCTCATTATACTTCCTCACCCCATACGCGTCTCGTCGTGATCTGAATCTTCTCATAACCCCTCTATAATGTTTAATCTTATTACACAAATCCTTTACTTTCCCTCCTCCCCATTCATCCAGCTTTAGACAACAATACTCAATTTTCTCCAAAATATTCCCAAGCCCACTTTTGTTCCAACTACGTTGTACTAAATTCTTACAATCAGCCTCATGGATCCATACATTCTCGAACCTGAACCTTCTGGATTTTGGCACATAGACCTACATATTCAACTGTAAGAGTAGTGGCAAATGGTCTGAAGTGGATACTTCCAGCACTTGAACTTCTGCATTTGGAAACAACTGCCTCCAACTTTGATTTGCAATCCCCCTATCCAATCGTTCTTGTATCCACCGTATTGTTCCACGAGACCTCTCCCATGTAAACTCACACCCCTTAAATCCAAGATCTTCAAGACCATAGTCTATAATCGCTTTATTAAATCCCTCTAATAAATTTCTTGGTTGTGGTCTGCCTCCCTTCTTCTCAAAATCATAAAGCATATCATTAAAATCCCCAAATACACATCAAGGTAAATTCGATCCTGTTGCAAGGTCACGAAGCAAATTCCCTGATTCTTGGCGCCTCTCTCTTTCCAGACACCCATAAAAACCTGTGTAACGCCATCGACCAATCTGTTCACATAGAACCTCAAAATCGATATAGTGATTATAATTACCTTTTATTTCTACTGCTCCTGCATTCTTCCATAACAAAGCTAATCCTCCACCATGCCCTTGCGCATCAATAGTAAATGAACCAGTAAAATGAATCGATTTATAGAGAGCTTCAATCTTATTCTTCTTAACTAAAATTTCTGATAAAAAACTAAAATGGGCCTATGCTTTTGAACGATCTCTTTCAGAAATCTAACTGCTCGTGGATTGCCCATTCCACTACAGTTCCACACTAAAGCACTCATAATGCTAGGCGGGCCTGAGGTCCAGAGCCCGCCACATTCAAGTTTTTTGGAACAGTTGTACGATCCTTTTGGACTGTTAAAGAAGGCCCATCTGTTTGCATTTTTGTTGGCCCATTATCTACTAAAATCAAATCCTCCTCTGTACGCCTTCTTTTTGGATCTACAACGTAATTTTCTCCCCCATTTATTTCTCCTTGCGAATCTGTTTCATTTAAAATTTTCCCGCCCACATCTTTAATCCCCTGATTTCGTGTTATATCCATAATTCTGCCATTATCCTCCAAATTTGTTACAACCAAACTTCCATCCTCCTTGAATTTCGCCTCATCTACCTCCTTTCCACTTTCAGTCGCTGCCGTACCTGAATTTCCAACACTCCCTCCCCAGTTGCCTTTACTTTCTCCGTTTCTTAACCATCTCGAAGCAGTTTCATTTTTTATATTTTTACTTTGTGCCCGTAACTACGTGCCATATGTTCATTCAAGCTCTTTACCTGGATTTGCATAAACCACATTACAATCCATCTCTGAATGCCATAATTTCCCACAAACAAAACAAAAGGTACCGAGTCTCTCATACTTGAAGTTGACCCAACTCCACTCTCCTCCCGCCCGTTTGATTTTCATCCTCCTCTTCAGTGGCTTACAAACATCTATCTGAACCCTGATTCTGTAATATGCTTTCCATAATCCATTAAAATTTGTTGGGTCAGATTTCACAAAATTTCCGATGTAATTAGCAATACCTTGCAATATGTTTTCTGAGACAAGACCTTTAGGAATATCATACACTTGTATCCATATATCAGCTTCATTCAACATTATCTCCTTAGGATCTTCACCCCTCGCTAACTGCTTGTAGACTAATATCCCCTATTCAAATGACCATGGTCCCCCATCAATTACCTTCTGCACATCCATGGGATGATAAAACACAAAAGAATATCGCATTTCCCCTACATCATGGATTTCCACCCCTTCTTTTGGCCGCCATACCGTTGAGAGAACATTCTGCATCGCCTTGAAATTAATATTCCTTTCCGTAAGGAATCGCCCAATTAGCACAAAAGATTCTTTGTCTTGTTCAATCACATCATTTTCTTCAACCATCCCCCCTTCGTCATCATCGTCAATCGATAACTTTGCATATAAGTTATTTAAACTAGAGTTTGAGTATTCCATTGTTTTATTGAGAGATTTTGAAAGAGACAAAAGACAGATAAAAAAGCTTTTACGTAAATAAGATAAAACTCTCATACAGAGAGAAAAAACCTCTCATTCTAGAGAGAAAAAAATAGAAGTTGTGTTAGGTCCCAAAATATCGTAGAAGGGGGGTTGAATACGATATTCACAATAATTTAAATTCTTTTCGGAATTTGCGGATAAATAAATTATTGCTTCAGAGTGGGTTTGGCCATTTGTAGTGTTTAGGTGA
>QRFB01000477.1:3630-43695 GCA_008931105.1 Oenanthe javanica | reverse complement strand
GTGGCACTGCTATACTGAATCTTCAACACTTCTGAAACCCTGAAAGTCTTTAAACATTGTTCTTCACTGAGGCATGAACATATAAATGAACTTCTTTCAGTGACCTGTAGTAGACTCCAAAACTTCTTCTAATGTCTTGATTCGCTGTATCTGCCCTGTCTTCATTTCTTCCTGATTTCTGTGTAGGCGTAGTATTATTTACTTGTCCTGTTCTAGTGTTGAGTTATCATGATTACTATTCATACAGCTTTGTAATCTCCAACACCATGCACTAGCAAGAAGAGGAAGCCAAGTAGTAGAAATTGGAAGCTTGTGTCTGAAGTGCTTCATGAGGATTGTCTGGATCTTAGAAGACCAACATTAAACAATTTAACAGAATCAAAGGCAGAATCTCTGGTCAAGGTGAAAGTTGAATGGTCAGAAGTAAACTCTCTCAACCAGATAACTCTCTTTTATTCAAATGGAGCAGTAGAAGAATTGAGTCATGAGATGAAGGAGGTGAATTATTTTCTGGTAAGAAAAATGTTGCTCTTAACTCAAGGAACAGACATGAGGACACAGGTGGTGAGAGGTTTGTTGATAAAAAAGTTTATGGAATTGATGGATTCCTTCAAGCCTCGCCCTTTGGATTTTACTGATGATGAAGAGCCTGAGATGATTGTTTACTCAAATGGGGTGATGTTTGAAGGTGGATATGGAATCAATGAGTTTTGGAGCACAGAATATCTTCAGGACAAAAATCTAGATCTACTTGAAATGCTGGTAAAGTAGTTGGAGGTATATCCTTATCCTGAGGAATGCAAGTATATATCAAATGTTATGAGAATTATTCAAGCCAAGAAGAAGAGGGAAATTGAGAAGAAGTTTGACGATGAGAGGACACAAAAATGTCTTCTCAGAAATCCTGACAGAATCATCTTCTACAACTCAGGTGGATCTTCTGAAGAAATCACTTTTGAGGAATTAAAAAATTTGGCTGAGAATGATCCTCATATCATTGAACTCATCAAGAAGCAATTGCTCAACATCACAAACTTTGAGATTTTTGATCTAAAGAATAGAGCACTAGAGATATGTTATTCTGAGAAGAAAGAGAAGAAGGAGAAGAGGAAAAAATTTGATGAAGAAGTTGAAGCTGCTAAGAAGAAGGTGGAGAGGATTACCAAAAGAATTAAAGAGGCTGAGATTGACATGAAGCATGCTATGTTAAATGATCAATTCTCAAAAAGGCCTAACTATGTTTCTCCAGTCCTTTTTGGGCCCCTGAGAATCATTATTCATAGCATTGAAGTAAAGGTTGTTAATTTCAGGGTGCTCAACAATGAACTCTTGAGGAAGATCTTCAGACAGATAACAGGCTCATTCATGGAAATTGAAAGAGACTTAACNTGACATGAAGCATGCCATGTTAAATGATCAATTCTCAAAAAGGCCTAACTATGTTTCTCCAGTCCTTTTTGGGCCCCTGAGAATCATTATTGATGGCATTGAAGTGGAGGCTATTAATTTCAGGGTGCTCAACAATGAAAACTTGAGGAAGATCTTCAGACAGATAACAGGCTCATTCCTGGAAACTGAAAGTGACTTAAGCAAGAATGTCTGGAAGATTATTGAGTCAAGAGAAGAAGAGGATGAAGCCATTGACAAACTCAGAGTGAAGCAGTTTTTCTCTTCTACAAAAGAATGATTTTTCAAAGACATGTTTGGAATGAAGTTTCTATGCATATCCAAAGGGCCAACTGAGAACTACTACAACTACAGGGAAGTGAAGAATCTTTCTTACATGATGGTGAAGTTAGTCTTAGATTGTGTTTCTGATCATGCCAAAACATATAAAGAGAAGAAGGAACTGAAAGCTATTGAAGGTTTGTATGGAAGGATGACAGCAGAAAAGAAGTGATAATGAAGCTCAAGATCAAATTGAAGATTTGCTCAGTCTAGAGGAGCATACTTGAGATATGATTGTACTTGTAATTTTATTTATTTTCTGTAAAACACTTCTGCTTTTATTAGTTGAGTTAGCATCAACAATTTTCTTTAAATTTGTCTTTATTTATCATAAAAAATTTTTTGGGGAGATTGTTAGGGATTGTGGTACTATCAATGTAATCAACTAATAATTACTTAGATTAATTAGAAATTAACTAAGTAAAACATACTGTCATAAAGACATTGACAGTATGTTTAAATTGTCACTTGTAACAGTATGCATTTAAGCCAAGTAGGTGACAACATGTTTTAATAGTTACTATCATGTACAAATGTAATAAAATGATCTATGAAGTAGAAGTTCACAAAGTGTTCATGCACAACATGGATCAAATTATTGACATTAACATTCTGCAATCTGAAGCCTACGACAGCATGTTTAAGTGACAGCACCTTTTGGAATAGTCGACAGCAACTATTCTTTGATAGTAAACTTGGCGGAGAATGAAGATTCTAAGACATCAAGTTTTACTGACAGCAACTATTCCTTGACAGTAAACTTGGCGTAGAATGATGATTCTAAGACATCAAGTTTTACTGACATCAACTATTCCTTGACAGTAAACTTGGCGGAGATTGAAGAATCGAAGACAACAAGTTTCCTAACAATAGCTTTGGAGGGAATAATTGACAGCATGTTTAGCGGGATAGTTGACAGTACCTTTGGACGACAATATGTTTCAGAAGAATGTCAGGATCGACAGCAACATATGCGGAGACGAAGGTACTGTCACCAAAGAGAAGCTAAAGGTTGACAGTAACCTTTTGGTGAAGCTGAAAGTCTATTTCAAGAAGCAGACTAGGTAAAGTTCTTTCATAGATTGATCTTGACAACTCTACCTAGTCTGTCAAGACTACTACTGCAACTTGAGATAAAGTAAGCACACGGGTGAAGCATGCTCGTGGAGTCAAGAATGTCAAATCCTCTCAGAGCAACTTTATCTACAAATGAAATGAAGACAGACTTGAGAAGAAAAAGTGAAGTTTCTATTTCAAGTATTGTCCAGGAAACGAGGGAAAGTACCCTTGTAAGTGAGGTATGTGTTTCAGCATAAAAACGCATATCTCACAAATACTTTCCCTCATGCAACTGAGCTTAACTTTTCTCAAGCAAAGAAAACTTTAGCATTTTTTTGTTATTGTTTCTATTGAAGCTGGAAATATCTTCCAGTCAGTTGTAGTAACAAAATTTAATAAAATTAATTTTTGTAGTATAACATCTGATGTCTTTAATCTGCTTATTGTTGTTTGCATTATTACTTGATATTATCTCTTTTGTTTTGTTGTTAGCAAAAAGGGATAAATTGTCAAGTTGCATTCAACCCCCCCTTCTGTAACACTCATACTGTTTAACACACTAGTAGTTGTAAATAACACTAACACAAGATGCTATACAAACTTATTATCTCTCTTTTACAAATTCAATGTGGGACAAACCCCACATAACCCATTTCAAACAAGCAACTTCAACTCATTTTCTTTATGGATTTCACTAAGAAAATGTCTTAGATCCAAACATGAAAGTTTAAGTCCTCATAGCAAGGAAAAACTTCCATTAGTTAGTTTCCGGAAATTACATCAAGAACATATATAAAATATGTCTTAAACTTTCCATTTTCTAATAGTATATCATTCCTTATCCCTTCGCATTAAAAGATTGTTGCATATTACAAAATCATATGACAAAATAGAACTTACCAACCATCGTCGGTCTTTCTCCACCGCAAGGTGCAATATATTTTTACCATTACCATCTGCAATCTCCCAAGAATCTGGATAATATTTTAGAAGTTCCCACGTCACAGGAAAATGTCCTTCATATGCTGCTACATGGAGAGCTATTCTCTTATGTCCCTTATCTGCAAGGTTCCCCACAGATTTATCCGCGCGTACTAGATCTCCAACCCTATTATAAAGATTATTGTATGCTACATAATGATATACAGTCCATCCGTAATTATATCTATATATAATTAGTCCACAGCCTACAATATATTTTTTCATATTACAAGTGCACTCTACCTTTGGCATGTGTGTATGTATCATGTATGTACGTGTATGGTATATCTACTTGCCATAAGAAACTTCCAACATCGTACGGTTCTTGAACAAAATATCATGAACAATTCTCATTGTAGATGGTAGAGCAAAGGTTACTTCCATACAATAGTTACATTTACATATATTTTAATATAATTTAACTGTATATAATATGTTATAGGGAGAAATTGGTATAACAGTAATAACAGAGGTTTACTGGAATCACGGAGCAAAATATGATGATTTACTGATGAACTTGATGAAGAACATGAAGAACACGAGTGGAAAGTGATGGATTTTGGTAGCTGATCTTACAGTTGATTCGTTAGAAGGCCAGATAATATATTTTCTCTCTTGCTGCCAACTGTCAATCAACTGAAACAAGAGGCCTACGTACCCTATTTATAGGGGTTCAACCTACACGTAGTTCTTGGAGGACAAGTTACTTATATGGGCTAGGTATTGGTCCGGTCCATCAGGCCCAAATCCGTAGACGTGAAGGGCTTTGGACAAAGTTTGTATGGATGTAAAGGGCAAGCTTCCAAAATGTCTGTAACTACCATGGCCCAAGCGAATACCGCTGTGGGGGCTGTCCTGGAGTTGTAGAGCAAAGGGTCCCCGTAGGAAACTATACATGATATGGCCTCGCAGAAGCTGTATGTAGAGGTGATCCCTGGAGGACCTCTTAGAACTTGATGGGATGAGAGCCCGTAGTGCTAGTTGTCTTCAAATTGATAATTATGTTGAGATATTACCCCGTTGGGCCTTCTGTAGTCTTAAGATCAGCAAATAATATCAAGTGAGGTGAGCCCATGAGGCTAGGAGCTTTCCAGATAGTTATGAGAGATCAATGCTAAGTATTTGGGATAGCAAAGTGATCTGAACAGTGGTGGATGGTCCCAATATGTGACCCGGACTGAGGTTCTCCTTTAGTCAGATCCAGGTGATCTGAGAGAGAGATGATCATAAGTGAACCAGGCTGAGGCTGGTTCTCCTCTCTCTGCCTTCTAGAGATTGAGGTCAGACCATGTGTAAGATGTAGAGAAACGATCCCAATGCTGGTGAGCTAGCATTGCGACCTCACGCTAGAACAAAACCCTTAGGATATTCTGTTTCTTTTTTAGCGAAACGAAATGTAGATGGGCATAAAATTCTCCTAAAATATATCAAGTAGAACGACCTTCCTAAACGATGCGAACTAACAAGTCTTTAGTCTCAACGAAGAGCTCATGAATTTTACTAAGTGCCCAACCTATTCAACGAGCCGAACTACCTAGTTTCAAGGACCTTCTAACTTTGTGACATGCGACTTGTTGACTAAATAGTCAAGGCTCATTACCGAACCGACCTGGCCCATTACCATTGGGAGGAGGTGTATCATATTACTGTGTGGACGCATATCGAGATTAGTGTAAGTGGCTGAGATAGAGCCATGTGTCCCACTTACACTCTCTCCTCCATCGCCTATAAATATGTGAGAAATTCAAATCATTTGTAAGAACATTTCCAAGAAATTTTGTCTGAGTGCTCATGGATCAAACGGTTGTTTTTAATGCCCTTTATTCATGTGCGAACCAAGAAACTATACACATCTTCATCGGAATCTTCAAGCGACCTTAACTCCGATCAATCTTCATCGACAGATTCAAGCCCACCTTCAACTAATAAAGGTAAAGGCTGGAGCCCAGTTATTGTCTTCGTTTCTATGCATTATCTGCATGTTAGATGTTTACGTAACTATCCGTTTAAGTGTATCGTATGCAGTGATCCTACCCCCCGGGTCGGATCATCTCACACACTTTGAATACTGCTCGAGACGCGATCCCGACTTTGGATTATAGGACCGGTTCGTCTGTGATGTGAGAACACTTAGATTTACTTGATTTATTCTTTCTTTCTTTTTCTTAAGTGCACACACGTTGACTAGTTCACCATCTATTTTAGATGTCGAGTGATTCGGCTACGAGCACATCTTCGCCCCTGGGGAACTTTCCAAAAGTGCAGAGGGGTTCCGAAGAGTTTCAAAGGGAATTGAACACTATGTTAGGGATGCATCGTCACCCCCATCTCCCCAAGCACCGAGATCAGCGAGGAGGCCGCTGAGAACATTGCTTGGGTTGAAAAAATGAGCTCTGAGTCTTTTAACCTATTCCTCAACTCGACCCAGTCGGTTGAAAATTTCACACAGGACTCCGACCCCGAAGTTTGGAAGAAGAAACGACCTGTACCCCTGGTTGGGAGCTCTGTAGATTGGTACTTCTTGACTAAAGAACGTCAGCAAATCATCAAAGAGGAGGTTTAGGCCAAGATTTCTAGAATGATGGTGGAGCGAGCCACTAAGACTAGAGCTGCTGAAGAGCCACTCTACCCCAACAACCCATCGCAATCCAGAGCGACTCGAGATAGAGCTCACTTGGGACCGCGTACTATGAAACCAACGCACAAAGGGCAAGCGGTTTCATGACGAAATTGATCTAGAGTTGGAGGACGAAGTGACCTCATCATGGATTGAGTCCTCGGATAATGACGATGATGATGATGCGGTGACTAGGGCCATAGACATGGAGAATTATGAATAAGTTTCGGACAATTCGAATGGAGAGGCCTATGCTCCCCCGGAGCAGCCGAAATTAGAGAGCCCTATTTATTTGAAGGAGAGGCCACTAGGAGACGATGCGAGCTCATCTTCCACAAAGCCAGTTTCTCCTCATATTTTTGCAGCCTGTCATGTGTCCGTCAACTTGAATTCGCAGGCCTTGGCAGAGGCGGTGGATCAATATAAGCTAGAGGGTCGCATTATACTTCCGCGAGCCCACCAATGGGGTTATTGGTTAGATCACATTGAGAATGAGGGTAGGATCATAAGAATGGTACTCAACACGAGCCTGTTGAAGGTCGGGATCGCATCGCCCCTGTATCCCATCATTTAGGATGTGTGCAGATACTTTCATGTGGCCCTGATCTAAATCAACCCGAATGGGTAGAGGTCGGCCATTGCTTTATTCATTCTCTATAAAAAGCAAGGGTTTTCAGATTTGGATGCTAAGACTCTTATATATTTTTTAAATCTAAAAGCTTTGGGGAAGAAGGATTTCAGATACCTATATTTATCGGTCTGGCTAGAGTTCAATGGGAAGAACCTGCTCCATGGGGCCCCAAGAAATGCCGGACACTAGAAGGAGTCGTTCTTCTATGTGTTCGATGTGGCCCAAGTACAAATGCATATCAATTATAAGCCAATTAAGGAACAACTTTTTCCGAACCGATCCATTCATCCTCTTCTTTATGTTTTATTCCAAACTAAACTTCTTTCCTCATACAGTTGTTCCGCCTCACATTCCCCTTTCAAGTGAGGCCAAGACTCGAGCTGACAACCTATTGAAGCTTCATGTCGCGAGAAGGAATGTAAGGGAGATAAGCACGATAGCGAACCTGATAGAATGCGGGCTCCTGAAGAAAGGGGCCAGGACTACGCTTCGCAAGGGCAAGGCTATTCTTCCTCCCAAGAAAAAGATGAAGAACACAGTGATCAATCTCGAAGAGAGTATGGATGCATGTTTTTACGATGCGATATCAACTTACTTGTACTTTTCTACTTTTCTTTTGCATGCATTGCATTTACATTCACATCATTTTAAGCATCACTACTTAATATTCAATTTTAACTTGTGTTTTACATGTTTGCAGGCATGTCTAAATCCAATATGGTCCCTCCTCCTTTCATAGAAGAGGATGACGAAGCAGCTGTCATCGCTCCTTTTATAAAATCAACTCTCCCTGCTGCTCATCCAAAGGATCTGAAGGCATCGGGTAACAAACCACCTCGTGATGACCAGAAGAGGAAGCTAACAGAGACCGAGGTGGCTTAGGCCGATCCTAAGAAGGCTTGAGTGGGGCAGAACAAAGAGGCTGATGTTTCCATAGTTCATCCCCATGCCCCCCAAATGCCTTCGCGAAGCTAGTCCATGCCCTAGTGTACGAGAGCGATCTAAATATTTGGGCTCAATCCTCTCTTGAGGAAAATAATGTTGCTATCACTAAGGCCACTACTAAACTTTTCTATCTTCAAGCGAGCCGTCATAAAGAGATGCGGAATCGGGCCTCCTCTAACAAGAGTGTCTCTTCTGAGAATTCAATTCTCAAATTCAGAGTCGAGTCGATGGAGAGCGAAAAGAAGAAGATGGTCGAAGACCACAAGAAGAAGTCAAAGGACAAGATGGAGCTTGTGCGAAGGGACATCAGTGAGGAGAAACACAAGGTCAAGGATCTAGAGAGGGACCATCTCGCTGACAAGAAGGCATATAATGACAAAGTCTAGGAGCTCCAATCTTGGATCACTATTAAGAGACCGCCATTTCTGAATTCTCCAAGGAGAAGGAAGCCGCTGTTAGAGAGGGTCCTGGGCCAAGTTAAGTTCATGAAGACGTTCATGTAAAAAATTTCAAACTTCGATTGGGGCCTCCTAGGTGACATGACTAGGGTCTATGCTGAGGGACTTTACACCGAGATGGCAGATGAGGCAGCACATCGAGCTGCGGAACTCGAGGCGAAGAAGGTAGCAGAGTAGTAGAACTAAGATGTGGCCGCCTGATTTCTTTTTTTTTATTTGTAATTGAATATTTGACAAGTATTTTATGCTCGCATGCGAGCTGAATTTGATGGGACGCGGGCACCCTCTTGCCCGCGCTTGTTCACATTCGAATTTGTCGCGATGCTTTAATTTTCCATCTTGTTTCTTCTCGCATCATGTTATCTATGCATGCTTTTATAACCTTCTCAGTTCTATTATATGCATCTCTGTCCGCATCGTTGATTGCATGTATCACATTTTATAATTCTTGTCATTAATCCCTTACTCTTTCAACGGATCTCGGATCATTTACCGATCTCATTGTGATGACCTCGCGTCACTCTGTCTTTGATTTTGCCCTAATATTTATTCCTTATTATTATCTTTTCATCATAACTACTTCCGGGTCATTGTGCGATCTCGTCCTCGATGCTTCGCATCCCCATGCTGGCTCTAAGGCCTCACAATAACCCTTTTGGTTCGTCTCACCCCTACTTGCTGGTTGTTCGCCTCGCATGGGGCTGGCCTAAGGATTTACATATTTTTAGCAATTCATTATTCTGCCATTGTGCCTCCTGATCATGTATGCTTGCATACCTTTCAATCCTACACCTGCAGTGGTCTAGGCCTCACTCCTATGGGGCCCGTAGTTTTGGCCTCACGTCCCTTGGCTGGCTTCTGCCTCATGCAATGATGTTGGCCCCACGTAATGATCTCCAACCTGGATGGAATGGGCCTTCACTTTTCCATTATAGTGTCTAGCTGTTCTTTGATGGTATGATGTTAGCATGTGAGTCTACTCGGGTACCTTCAATCATGTAAAGGTAGAGCCGAAGATTGACCTCATTGTTGCTGGGGTCATAATGATCTCGGCGTAATGATCCAAAACCAACTTCCACAGGTACCATGGCTTCACATTCATACGTTAGAGAAAATGGGGTCTCCCCGATAGTGCTTCTCGGGGTAGTGTTGTACGACCACAAGACTCTAGGAAGTTCTTCAGGCCAGTTGTTCTTACTCTCGTCTAATTAGCTTCTAGAGTGTGCTTGATTATCTTATTGATTGCTTCAGTCTGACCATTTGATCGGGGATAGCACATAGCTGAGAAATCCTTTTTGATACCCAAATTCTCACAGAACTCCTTCATCTCCTTAGAGTCAAACTGCTTCCCATTATCCGAGATCAATTTATAAGGGATCCCGAATCTACATATAATGACGTGATACACAAACTCCTTGAGCTTCTTGGCAGTGATGATGAACAAGGGTTCAGCCTCAGCCCACTTAATGAAATAATCAACAGCTACCACGGCATACTTGACACCTCCGTTTACCTTTGGGAGCTCTCCTTTCAGGTCAATCCCGCACATGGCAAAAGGACACAGGCTCATGAGAGAGGTGAGCGGGGCTGCTGGGATGTTGCTGAAGTTAGCAAACCATTAGAATTTGTCACAAGCTCTAGTAAACTCGAAAGCATCATGCTTGAGAGTGGGCCAGTAATAGCCCTGACAAAGGATTTTTGGGCTAAAGAGCAACCCCCCGTGTGATTTTCGCAGATACATTCATATACTTCCCTGAGTATGTAATTGCATTCGGTCCCATCAAAACATTTGACCAGTGGTACATTGAAGCCTCTCATATACAAAACCACATTATAAATGACGTATCGTGTTGCCTTATACTTGATGCCCCTAACTTCATTTTATCTTCGGGTAGTGAGCCCGTTTTGATGTAATCCAATATTGGGGTTATCCAAGTTGGGGCAGGATTTTTAATTTCAATCTCCATTAGTTCAAGTGAGGATGGCTTCTTCATATTTATTTCCTCGGGGACGTTGGGCCGCCTCTGAATTTTAAGGGGTATGACCCCTAGCAAACTGGCCTCGCACTGAGAGCCGAGCTTGGCCAGCGCGTCTGCGAGTGCATTTTGATCCCGTGAGAGTTGTTATATCCGTACTTCATTAAACATGCCGATGAGCCTTTGAGAGCACCTGAGATATAACTCGGTCCAAGGACCCTTAGCCTGAAATTTCCCTTTGATTTGATAGACGACCAACATAGAATCACTGAAGACATTGAGGTTCTTTACTTTCATTTCCAGAGCTAGTTTGAGGCCAGATATGAGGGCCTCATATTCAACATCATTGTTTGTGGCATGAAAGTTGAAGTGAACAGTTGTGCTGAGCCTATGTCCTTCCAAAGTGATTAGTTCTTTCCCCGCCCCGACACCTTCATTATTTACTGCCCGTTCAACATAGAGGGTCCACCATGAGGCATTGTTCTCATTGAATTTTTCTTAAGTGGTGTTTGAGACCTCGATGAGGGCTTGTGACCACTTCTCACTTTGAGGTGGGAATTCCAATATGAAGTCGGCTAGTGCCTACCCCTTGATGGCACTGCGGGGCTTGTAAGAGACATCAAACTGGCCTACCTCTACCGTCCATTTCAATAGTCTGCTAGATGTTTCGGGTTACGCATCACATGCTTCAAAGGGTATACGGTTCTCACTTCAATTTTATAGGCCTGAAAGTATGGCCTGAGCTTTCTTGAGGCTAGGATAAGAGCATACACCAACTTCTCCATATTAGTATACCGGGTCTCAGCATCAAGCATCCTCTTACTCACATAATAGAAAGGAAGTTGAGCATCTCCTTCTTCCCTAACTAATACATCCCTAACCGAGTATTCTGAGACAGCGAGGAAGAGAATTAGAGTTTCTCCTGCTAATGGATTTGCTAAGAGAGGTGGGCCGTCTATGCTCTTTGATTTTCTGAAAAGCCTCTTCACATTCGGGAGTCCATTCAAATTTCTTTCATATCTTCTTGATGGCTTTGAAGAACTTCTGGCACTTATCAGATGATTTAGAGATAAAGCGGTTTAAGGCTGCTATCCAGAAGGTCAGGCTCTGGACCTCCTTGACACTCTTGGGTGATCACATCTTTATTAGAGCTTCGATCTTTGTTGGTTTAGCTTTAATTCCTCGGTGATTGATAATGAAACCAAGAAACTTCCCGGATTTTTCCCCGAATACACATTTCTCTGGATTGAGCTTCATTCGGTACTCCTTCAAGATGCTAAACATCTCGGCTATGTGGCCAACATGATCCGAGGCCTTGTTAGACTAATCCAGCATGTCATCCACATATACTTCCATAGTTTTGTCAATTTTCTTTTCGAACATCATGTTAACTAGTCTATGATAAGTGGTCCTGACATTGACCAAGCCAAAGGGCATTCCGATGTAGCAATAGAGACCCCTATCGTTGATAAAGGTCATGTGCTCCTGTGCTCATACATAGGGATCTGATTGTATCTCGAATAAGAATCCACTAAGTGGCCAACATGATCCGAGGCCTTGTTAGACTAATCCAGCATGTCATCCACATATACTTCCATAGTTTTGTCAATTTTCTTTTCGAACATCATGTTAACTAGTCTATGATAAGTGGTCCTGACATTGACCAAGCCAAAGGGCATTCCGATGTAGCAATAGAGACCCCTATCGTTGATAAAGGTCATGTGCTCCTGTGCTCATACATAGGGATCTGATTGTATCTCGAATAAGAATCCACTAAGTGGCCAACATGATCCGAGGCCTTGTTAGACTAATCCAGCATGTCATCCACATATACTTCCATAGTTTTGTCAATTTTCTTTTCGAACATCATGTTAACTAGTCTATGATAAGTGGTCCCGACATTGACCAAGCCAAAGGGCATTCCGATGTAGCAATAGAGACCCCTATCATTGATAAAGGTCATGTGCTCCTGGTGCTCATACATAGGGATCTGATTGTATCTCGAATAAGAATCCATGAAGCTAAGTAGTGTGTGACCAACAGTTGAATCTACCAGTTTATCAATCCTTAACAGAGGGAAGATGTTCTTAGAAATGTTAGGTCCAAAATCATCATAGAAGGGGGGGTTGAATATGATATGGTAGATTTTTCGTTTAATTGCGGATTAAGTGTTTGTGTTCTTGAGATATGAAAATGGAAGTTAATGAAACACAAATATTCGGGGAAATAACAATGTATTATTAAATCCCTGAGGTGCTACACTTCTAATCAAATGATTAGCTTCAATGGGTTCAATCAAAGTTACAATAGAAATACAGCTGGGTGAATTAAATGACTGTCTTTAATGGAGCTCTCGTCTGTATCTCTTTTGTTGAAGATGAATGAATGCTACTGTCCATATTGATTTTCACCCATATATAATTTGTAGACTTAATGGAAATTTCCAACAATGTAAGTCCTTTGTTGCGTTTTGAAGAGTGGTGGTGGAGTGTAGGTGCCACATGGAGGTTTTTTGCGCCTCTAGAAGCTTTTTGTTGCGCCTATACAGTTGTTACACTGTACAGGCACCACTAAATGACTTAGAAGCATTTCATAATGTTTTGTTGTGCCTGTTGAATATTTAGTTACGCCTGCACACTTGTTGTAGTGTGTAGGCGCCACGAAACCTTCCAAAAACATTTTGTTACACCTTGACTTAGCCATGATGCGCCACAACATGTTTGTTACGCCTACACTCTATATGCAGTGTATAAGCGCCACAAACATGTCCAAATTCTTCCTTGTGGCTTGAACTTGTTTTACTGCGCCTAAGCCTTTTTGTTGCGCCTCTATAGTACTTCAAGAGTACAGAAGCCACCAAATGCAGTGATACTTGCCTTAACATATTTCTTGAATTACTTGAAGAAATTACTATTTGATATTCACTCTCCTGGATTGATCAACTGATTTTCTTCTAATTAACCAAGACAATTATTTTCTCTTGTGCTGACACTTAGTGCACTGGTCTGGTTCACAAACGGCTAACACTGAATTGAATTCCCTGGACTTCTGTTCTGTTTCAGTTGATTAACTTTGGACTGTTCCATTGCTTCTGATCACTGAAACCCTTTGACATTTGTACACCAATCATTTCACTGTCTTTAGTCTGAAATCTACTGAACACTTATTTGTTGCTGAGGCCTGAACATATTAATGAATTCTCTCGCTGTCGTTCAGTAAACTTTACATCTTGAATGCTCTGTAATGATGTATGTATGATTCCTGTTTATATGTCCTTCTGGATTCCTGTGCTGCATATTAGTATTATTTATCTGTCTTTGTTTCTTAGTTGAGTTATCGTTATCACTATTACATACTACGTTACATTATGCTTTACAAGAAAAGTGTTTGTTTAACTCAGTGAAGTCCACACAGGTACTCCACTTTACATTAGACTTCTTCACGAGAACCGGATTGGCTAGCCAAGTGGGATAAAATGCCTCTTTGATGAGGCTGAAATTAAGGAGTCGGTCCACATCTTCTTTGAGAGCCTCTGCCCACTCTCCACTAACAGGGCACCATTTCTGCCTCACCCCCTTCTTGCTCGGATTAATGTTGAGCTGGTGGCACATGACTTTCGAATCGATTCCTGCCATGTCGGTATGAGACCAGGCAAATACATCCAGATTGCTTTTGATGAAGGAGGCCAGAGATTCTCTCAGCTCTGGGCTGAGATTAAAGCTGATCTTTAGCCAATTAGAAGGGTCTTGAGCATCCACCATAATTGTGATGGTGTCTTCAGCCGCCCCGGCTCTCTCCACAATTTCTCGCATTCGCAGATCTATTTCAACCTCAAAGTCCCGAGTCTCGCTTGCCTCCCCCACTTTTTTAATAGAGATCCCTTTGTCATTATGATCTTCTAGTATATGCCCCTCGGTCCCATGGGATTTAATCAACCTCTCGAAGGTGAATGTGATTTCCCGACTGATCCCGTTGGGGAGGTCTATCGCTGTTGAAGCCTCCTTCCGGACCCGTTTTCCTTTGCTAATTTTCTTTGCCAACTGCTTCAGGGTCTCCTTTTCGTCACTGGCCTCTTCCATAATTCCCTCTACAAAGTTCTGAATTGGCTGTGAAGGTTCCATCATGAGTACTCCAGGTACCGGTTTCACTTGAATTCTCATGATTTCAAAATAATTCGGTGGGAGCTCCTCGATTGCAATAATGTTGCACATAGCATTCTCCGATTTTGGCTTGTATACAGCGCTACCAGACTTTGGCTTGTAATATTCTACACATATGGCTTCAACCCCCCAGTTCTCTCTTCCGACTGTTCGGAGAGCTTTGTAATAGCATTCCCGAGACTCATACTGACAGCCCTTGACACATCCTACCCCCTTGGGAGTGGGGAACTTTATTGAGAGGTGGTAGATTAAGGTCACCACTCTCATTTCTTTGAGAATGGGTCGGCCAACTATGGCGTTGTAGGCAGAATGTTGGTTTACCACCATGAAGTCAGCGACCTGAGTGGTCACACAAGATTCTTCTCCAACTGTAATAGAAAGTTTGATGAGGCCTTTGACGCTAACTGAAGCTCTAGTGAACCCTGATAATTGGCCAATAGTAGGCGAGAGGCATTTGTCTAGGAGACCCAACTTCTGATAAACATCATAAGTGAGGATTTTAACAGCACTCATATTATCAACAAGTACCTTATGCACACTTAAAGAGTCAATCTTCACTTTAACTACCAAGGCATCATTGTGAGGATGCTGAACCCACTTAACGTCCTCTATAGTAAACATAATGTCAGTCTCCTCCACCTTGAACAACTTGGGGGGTCTCTGAGAGAGGTGGTGAATTTTGGTGAGAGGACGTTCCTTGGCTTCTCGAGCATTCCACTTCATTACCCACCTACTATCTTCACCAATATGAGGACACCCTATGATGACATGAATGCTACCTGCGCGGGTAGTTCTCTCCTTGTCCTCAGCTTCCTTATCTTTCGGAGGAGGAGGTGAGACATTGTGGTAGTCATCCCCTAGTGCTTCTTCACTTCTCTGACTACCCATTCAGTGAGGTGCCCACTCCATATGAGATCTTCAATCTGATCTTTCAAGTGCCTATATTCGGCGGTGTCATGACCCGATTGTTCGTGAAATGCACAGTATTTTTTAGAGTCCCTCTTCTCGAAGTTTGTCATGGGTGGAGGCTTCTTGAATATTCCTTTAGTCGCATTTATAGCAAAGATATGTTCAATAGGGGCCACCAGAGGGGTGTGTCGATCATACTTCTGATAGGGTCTCCTACCCCCAGACCTGTTGCTCTGAGGTGACCTATCTCGCTCTTTTCAGTCAAACTTCATCGGGCTAGCACTCCGGTACCTATGGCCTTTTCTCCTTTCATCTGGACTCCATGACCTACTTCACTTACCATTCTTTCCCCGACTGTTATTGCCACTGCTTTTCTTCAGTTCAAGCATGGATTTCTCAACCCATTTAATGGGCTCAGCATGCCGATGGAATTCGAATAGTGTCTCCGGTGTTTTAGCCTGAAGACTTTTCCAGAAGTGGGTTTCTTCCTTCAATCCTGCTATTAGGAAGTTCTTCACCGCCTCATCAATTCCTCCTCTAACCCGGGTTACATCAGCATTGAACAGTTTGAAGTAGTCTTGGATGGTCTCTCCTTCCATTTGCTTAATGTTATCAAGGGTAGCCACCGATGGAGCATAGGGCATGGAGGACTGAAACTGCTTAATGATTATATCTGCCAACAATTTCCGGGAATCAATGACAATTAGGCTGAGCTCTGAGAACCATTGTTGGGCACTGCCTCTAAGAGAGGTAGCAAAGAGCCAATAGTGGGCTAGCGCAAAGACCTGATAGACCTCTATATCAGTATTGAACCGGATCAGGTATTCGACCGGGTCGGTCTCACCATTGAAGGTGAGATCGGGGTTTTTCTTTAGGATGACAGGTAGTGATGCGACCCGGATATCATTAGTGAAAGGTAACTGGGTAAAGATAGGATTTGGAGTGTTATTCTCTTTCTCCATATGTTCCAAGAGTCTCTTGAGATCATCCACTCGAGTTTGCCCAACCTCTTATCATTATTCCCATTATTTTCTTAGAGGATCCTCTCTTTCTACTCCTTTCTACCTAGACCATTCTTTTTTTGAAATCAATAATCTGCTGGCCGATCTCATCCAAGAACTCCAAGAGCTGAGGGTCTATCTGAGGCGGGTTCTGATTGGTGTTTCTCAGGGTCTCGTCATCCCCGATTCCATCATTCTCAATGTTGTTTCCGGTTCTCCTAGTGCGAGACATCCTTCTCCCTCAGATGTCAAAAAAACCCATCATTCTAGTGCAAATTGTTATAGGGAGAAACTTGTATAACAATAAAAATAAAGGTTTGCTGGAATCATGGAGTAAAATATAATATTTTGCTGATGAACTTAATGAAGAACACTTGTGGAAAGTGATGGATTTTAGTAACTGGTCTTGTTGTTGATTCGTTAGAAGACCAGAGAATATATTTGTTCTCTTGCTGCAAACTGTTAATCAACTGAAACAAGAGGCCTACGTACCCTATTTATAGAGGTTCAATTTACACGTTGTTCTTGGAGGACAAGTTACCTATATGGGCTAGATATCGATCCGATCCATGAGACCCAAATCCGTAGACGTGAAGGGCTTTGGCCCAAGTCTGTATGGATGTAAAGGGCAAACTTCCTAAATGTCTGTAACTACCATGGCCCAATCCCATACGGCTGTAGGGGCTGTCATGGAGTTTTAGAGTAAAGGGTCCCCGTAGGAATTTGTACACGATATGGCCTCGCGGAAGCTGTATATAGAGGTGATCTCGGGAGGACCTCTTAGAACTTGATGATATAAGAGCTCATAGGGCTAACTGTCTTCAAATAGATATTTATATTGAGATATTACCCCGTGAGGCCTTTTGTAGCCTTATTTAAAATATATACCAAATAGTTTTATTTAAAATATCCATTAGTCACAACAACTAATTTAATCCGTTAATCAAAAAACTAATTCAATCTGCCATAACTAATCGTTAACTACTAATTGCCATTACCTATACCAGTATAACATATATATTGGAAGTGCTTAAATAAAACTCTTAATCTGAATGACATTTAGAATTAAATCTCAGTCCTTTATTTTAAATATAACATATTTTAATTCAAACAACATATCCATTCTAATCAGAAAATAAAAAGATGTTAAGTTTTCATCACGTACACAAAATAACTGAAAATTTTAGCGAACGCACAAACAACAAGTATTATGAAAAGGGAAGAGATAACACATATAGTAACAGCAATATTTGACAAGTGAGGTAGCACAGCATAAGTCCCTGTGATGAAAGCCACCATCATTGCTACAACCGAGACTGAATTGAACACCACACAGACGATTAGCACAATCAATAGTTTCCAGACGTCATCAGAGAGTGACGAGACAAAGTAGAGGAACAATGAAGACATTGAAAATAATAGGGCCAATGCATCTGTTACAAGAAATGTCTTGAAGGCAGTGTTTCGTAAAACTGCAGATCCCTCATTAAAGCCACCAGGCATAGCAAATCCGGCTGTCAAGGCTACTGTTGTTATGAGTGCAGCCACTATCATATGAGTGTTCATCACTGTTTTATACCGTTTTACTGCTCCGTCGAAGCCTCTTTCTTTGTCTCTCTGATCCTCAAGGTCAATCTTTTTACGGAAATGCCACAAAGCCCAATGTTTTTCAACGTCCTTTCTGTTAAATACTCTTCTAACTATTGCCTGTAATAGAGTGGAAGGAGAAACAGTAAAAGAGCGAAATAAATTTTGGTTGTAGAGTTGAATTCACATAAAACATACCACGTCTTTGATGTTCGAGACTCCAATTATCTTAATTTCCCAAAGTGCTTTACTTAAGTTTAGGAATAAGGCGCCTTTTTATCACAAGTTTATGTTAAAAGGCCTAATATTTTGGACATTTTTCTCTAAATTGTGATAAAAAGGACCGTCTCCGGTGTTGGCCCTTCCTATCACATTTCAAAAGAAAACGGACGGTTTCGGGTATATAGTCTTCTTTAACACTCAAAAACACTACTTTATGTTAAGTTTTTTTTAAAACACAATTTTATATTATCATTATTATAATAATTTCTTTTATTTTCTTTTAAAGTTCAAATTTTATTTGCATTTAAAAATAATGCGCATCTTTAACATTCGTTAAAAAAATATAGAAAATGCATCTTTAACATGTGTTATTGTCTTCCACCCAAGCCCACTCCACTTGGCCCATTAACAAATAATACGAAATTTGTTAATTAGTAATATTATATTGTTACAATTTTATCTTCAAATTGTAATTAAAAAGACCTTTTCATAGACTATCACGCACACCCTGCAAAGACTATATATTTTATTGGCTAATTGAATATATTTTATCTAATTAATTTTCTTGGCTAGTTTAATAATATTGTTATCATCTTTGATCTTTGATATATTAGTTCTCGAAAATATAAGTTTGTCATTTGTTTTTATTTTAGTTAGTTGATTGGCATAAAACATGAGGGGCGTGAAATGGTTGAAGGTGAAATTGTGAAAACAAGGCCACACAAGGGGGCCTGCGCCCTGAAATGGTTAGAGGTGAAAAATATGATAAAGGCATGTTATCTACAACGAGATCAGTTTCTAGTACGGGAAAAATTTAAAACTGAAGAACCAAAATTGTTTGAAATTTCTAATTTTTTGTTTTAGTGTAGGGTTCACTTGATTCTAATCTATGTAAGACATTTGCTGGGAGATGGGGATATTAGCTAAGAAAATGCAAAACCAGTCACTTAATTTGATAGAACCTACATGTTACTGTTAGTCATGAGATGAAGCCAAGAAAGAAACTAATTAGATTACAAGGTTATTACCATTTTAACCCTCAAAATTTACACGAAAGTACACAACAATCCTCAAAGTAAAAAAACATACTTTTGCGTCCTTAAAATTTGACACTTGTACATATTGACCATTTTTCATATTTTTTTCATAATTTTCTTCCAATTTTACCCTTGTATTGTCAATTTTGACCATCAAAGTTTCCACAAATATACATAATAGCCCTCAAAATTTAGCATTTTTACATCTTGATCCTTATATTGAATTGTTTCTATAAGTCTCCGACATGTATAGTTTATTAATTTTATGGATGAATTTCATGTAGGTGATGCAAAAAGAGTAATCATGGGTGAGATGCATCATCAATTAACAATTAAAGCCACGAGTAGTACTCAAAAGTGAATGAAAAAATTTTAAAAATCCGTTATGCAAATGTCACTAATGCACCAACTTCGAAGTCGTAGATTATATAATATTGTGTTCCTAGATAATGATGTTTCATTAAAGGTGCAAATAAAGAAAGTAGTTGTGAATTAATGTCATAAATATATACAAAAAAATTAGGGGTAAAATAGGAAAAAAATATTGAAGTACAATGTATGAGGGTCAGGATGTACAAGTGACAAACTTTAAGGATGCAAATGTATGTTTTCATACTTTAAGGGTTGATGTGTATTTTCGTCAAAGTTTCGAGGGTTAGAATGTTAATCACCCTGGATTATATGAATAACGTATACAAGGCAAAAGTATCAGTGTACCTGCTCAGTTTGTTCGGTATCAGTCATTTGGAGTACATCAAGGGGAGTGAAATTTTTCTTGTCTAGTACTTGCCAGTCAAGTGCCCCCCTTTTATCCATCAGTTCCTTGTAACAATGTCCCGACTTGGCAATCATGTGAAGCGGTGTAAATCCTTCCTTATCCCTTTGCATTAAAAGATTGTTGCATATTGCAAAATCATATGATAAAATAAAACTTACCAACCGTTGTCGGTCTTTCTCCACCGCAAGGTGCAATATATTTTTACCATTACCATCTGCAATCTCCCAAGAATCTGGATAATATTTCAGAAGTTCCCACATCACAAGAATATGTCCTTCATATGTTGCTACATGGAGAGCTGTTCTCTTATGTCCCTTATCTGTAAGGTTCCCCACAGATTTGTCCGCGCGTACTAGACCTTCAACCCTACTATAAAGATTATTGTATGCTACGTAATGATATACAGTCCATCCATAATTGTCTGCCACCTTCATGAGATCTTTTTTCTTATCTAGTAGAAGTTCCAAGCTTTCTGAATATAAAGGAATTTTTGTAAACATAAAACATTTTTTTAAATGAAGGTGCGTATATCTATATATAATTAGTCCGCAACCTACAATATATTATATCATATTACAAGTGCACTCTCCCATTGACATGTGTGTATGTATCATGTATGTACGTGTACGGTATATCTACTTGCCATAAGAAACTTCCAATATCGTACGGTACTTGAACAAAATATCATAAAAAATTCTCATTGTAGATGGTATAGCAAAGGTTACTTCCAAACAATAGTTACTTTCACATATATTTTAATAAAATTTAACTGTATATAATATGTTATTGGGAGAAACTGGTATAACAATAATAACGGAGGTTTACTGGAATCACGGAGCAAAATATGATGATTTACTGATGAACTTGATGAAGAACATGAAGAACACGGGTGGAAATTGATGGATTTTGGTAGCTGATATTACAGTTGATTTGTTAGAAGGTCAGAGAATATATTTTATCTCTTGCTGCCAACTGTCAATCAACTAAAACAAGAGGCCTACATACCCTATTTATAGGGGTTCAACCTACACGTAGTTCTTGAATGACAAGTTACCTATATGGTCTAGGTATTGGTCCAGTCCATCAGGCCTAAATCCATAGACGTGAAGGGCTTTGGACCAAGTTTATATGGATGTCAATGGCAAGCTTCCCAAATATCTGTAACTACCATGGCCCAAGCCCATACCGCTGTGGGGCTGTCCTGGAGTTGTAGAGCAAAGGGTCGTCGTAGGAAGTTGTACGCGATATGGCCTCGCGAAAGCTGTATGTAGAGGTGATCCCGGGAGGACCTCTTAGAACTTGAAAGGATGAGTGTCTGTAATGCTAGCTGTCTTTAAATAGATAATTAAGTTGAGATATTACCCCATAGGGACTTCTATAGTCTTCAGATCAACAAATAATATCAAATGAGGTGAGCCCATGAGGCTAGGAGCTTTTCAGATAGTTATGAGAGATCTATGCTAAGTATTTTGGGATAGCGAAGCGATCCGGACAGTGGTGGATGGTCTCAATATACGACCCGGACTGAGGTTCTCCTTTAGTCAGATCCAGACGATCTGGGAGAGAGATGGTGATAAGTGAACCAGGCTAAGGCCGGTTCTCCTCTCTCTGCCTTCTAAAGATTGAGGTCAGACCATGTGTAAGATGTAGCGAAATGATCCCAATGCTGGTGAGTTAGCGTTGCGACCTCACGCTAGGACAAAGCCCTTAGGATATTTGGCTTATCTTTGAGCGAAATAAACTGTAGATGGGCTTTTGAAGTCTTATGAGCCCAAATGCAAGGTGGGCCGATTAGATTATGTCATTGGGTCTGTCTGGGACCCATGCCCGAATATTAGGCATAACAACTAACCCCGATTTCTCCTTATCATTGAGGATGTGAGGTGGAATCAAATATGATCGTAGAAAAATGATTCCATGAAGCGATGCGATCTAGGTGTAATGGACTGACCAGGATTAGTCTCTCCTAAAATATATCAAGTAGAACGACCTTCCTAAATGATGCGAACTTACAAGTCTTTAGTCTTAACGAAGAGCTCATGAATTTTACTAAGTGCCTGACCTATTTAACGAGCCGAACTACCTGGTTTCAAGGACCTTCTAACTTTGTGACATGCGACTTGTTGACTAAAGAGTCGAGGTTTAGTACCGAACTGACCTGGCCCATTACCATTGGGAGGAGGTGTATCATATTACTGTGTGGACGCATCTCGAGATTAGTGTAAGTGTCTGAGATAGAGCCACGTGTCCCACTTACTTTCTCTCCTCCATCGCAAATAAATATGTGAGAAATTCAAATCATTTGTAATAACATTTCCAAAAAAAATTGTTTGAGTACTCAAGGATCAAACGGTGGTTTTTCATGCCCTTTATTCATGTGCGAACCAAGAAACTATACACATCTTCATTGGAATCTTCAAGCGACCTCAACTCCAATCAATCTTCATCGACAGATTCAAGCCCACCTTTAACTAACAAAGGTAAAGGCTGGAGACCAGTTATTGTCTTCGTTTCTATGCATTACCTGCATGTTAGATGTTTACGTAACTATCTGTTTATGTGTATCGTATGCAGTGCGATCCTACCCCCTAGGACGCATCATCTCACACACTTTGAATACTGCTCGAGACGCGATCCCACCTTTAGATTCTAGGACCGGTTCGTCTGTGATGTGAGAACACTTAGATTTACTTGATTTGTTCTTTCTTTCTTTTTATTAAGTGCACACACATTGACTAGTTCACCATCTATTTCAGATGTCGAGTGATTCAACTACGAGCACATCTTCACCCCTTGGGAATTTTCCAAAAGGGCATAAGGGTTCCGAAGAGTTCAAAGGGAATTGAACACTACGTCATGGACGCATCATCACCCGATCTCTCCAGGCATCGAGATCGGCGAGGAGGCCGCTGAGAACATTGCTCGGGTTGAAACAACGAGCACCGAGTCTTTTAACCTATTCCTCGACTCGACCTAGTTGGTTGAAAATTATACACAGGACTCCGACCCCGATGCTTGGAAAAAGAAGTGACATGTACCCCTGGTAGGGAGCTCTTTAGATTGGTTTTTCTTGACTAAAGAATGTCGACAAATCACCAAAGAGGAGGTTTAGGCCAAGATTTCCAGAACGATAGTGGAGCGCGCCAATCCACCCCCAACAACCCCATCGCAATCCAGAGCGACTCGAGCTGGAGCTCACTTGGAAGCGCGTACTATGAAACCAACGACCCGAAGGGTAAGCGGTTTCATGAAGAAACCGATCTAGAGTTGAAGGACGAAGCGACCTTATCATGGATTGAGTCCTCAGATAATGATAATGATGACGATGATGATGCGGTGACCAGGGCCATAGATATGGAGAATTATGAATATGTTCCAGGCGATTCGGATGGAGAGGCCTATACTCCCCGGAACAGCCTGAATTAAAGAGCCCTATTTATTTGAAGGCGAGGCCACTAGGAGACGATGCGAGCTCATCTTCCATGAAGCCAGTTTCACCTCGTATTTCTGCAGCCCGTCATATGTCCGCCAACTTGAATTCGCAGGCCTTGGCAAAGGCGGTGGAGCAGTATAGGCTGGAGGGTCACATTGTACTTTCGCGAGCCCACCAACGGTATTATTGGTTCGATCACATTGAGAATGGGGGTAGGATCACAAGAATAGTGCTCAACATGAGCTTGTTGAAGGTCAGGAACGCATCACCCCTGCATCCCGTCATTTAGGATGTGTGTAGATACTTTCATGTGGCTCCGATCCAAATCAACATGAATGGGTAGAGGTCGGCCATTGCTTTATTCATTCTCTATAAAAAGCAAGGGTTTCCAGATCTGGACACGAAGACTCTTAGATATTTTTTGAATCTAAAACTTTCGGGGAAGAAGGATTTTGGATACCTATATTTATCGATATGACCAGAGTTCAATGGGAAGAACCTGCTCCATGGGGCCCCGAGCAATGCCGAACACTGGAAGGAGTCGTTCTTCTATGTGTTTGATGTAACCCGGGTACAAACGCATTTCAATTATAAGACAATTAAGGAACAACTTTTCCCGAACCGATCCATTCTTCCTCTTATTTATATTTTTATTCCAAACTAAACTTCTTTCTTCATACAGTTGCTCCACCTCGCACTCCCCTTTCCGGTGAGGCCAAGACTCGAGCTGACAGCCTCTTGAAGCTTCCTGTCGCGAGCATGAATGTAGGGGAGATAAGCACGACATCGAACCTGATAGAATTATGGTTCCTGAAGGAAGGGGCCAGGACTATGTTTTACAAGGGCAAGGCTCTTTTTCCTCCTAAGAAAAAGATGAAGAACACAGTGATCGATCTCGAAGAAAGTATGGATGCATCTTTTTACGATGTGATATAAACATACTTGTACTTTTCTACTTTTCTTTTGTATGCATTGCATTTACATTCACATCGTTTTACCTTTCTGTTTGCATCGTTTCTTAATATCCTATTCTAACTTGTGTTTTACATGTTCGCAGGCATGTCTAAATCCAATGTAGTCCCTCATCCTTTCACAAAAGAGGATGACGAAGCAGTTGCCATCGCTCCTTTTGTAAAATCAATTCTCCTCGCTGCTCAGCCAAAGGATCTGAAGGCTTTGGGTAAAAACCACATCGCGATCACCCGAAGAGGAAGCTAACAGAGACCGAGGCGACTAAGGTCGATCCTAAGAAGGCTCGAGTGGGGCAGAACAAATAGGCTGATGTTTCCACGGTTCCTTCCCATGCCCCCTCAAATGCCTTCGCGAAGCTGGGCCATGCCCTAGTATCCGAGAGCAATCTAAATCTTTGGGCTCGGTCCTCTCTTGAGGAAAATATTGCTGTTCTCACTAAGGCCGATGCTGAACTTTTGTATCTTCAAGCGAGCCGTCATAAGGAGATGTGAAATCGAGCCTCCTTTAACAAGAGTCTCTCTTCTGAGAATGCAATTCTCAAATTCAGAGTGAAGTCGATGAAGAGTGAGAAGAAGAAGATGGTTAAGGACCACAAGAAGAAGTCAAAGGACGAGACCGAGCTTGTGCGAAGGGACCTCAATGAGGAGAAACACGAGGTTAAGGATCTAGAGGAGACCATCTCGGTGACAAGAAGGCATATAATGACAAAGTCTAGGAGCTCCAATCTTGGATCACTATTAAGAGACCGCCATTTCTGAATTCTCCATGGAGAAGGAAGCCGCTGTTAGAGAGGGTCCTGGGCCAAGTTAAGTTCATGAAGACGTTCATGTAAAAACTTTCGAACTTCGATTGGGGCCTCCTAGGTGACATGACTAGGGTCTATGCTGAGGGACTTTACACCGAGATGGCAGATGAGGCAGCACATCGAGCTGCGGAACTCGAGGCGAAGAAGGTAGCAGAGTAGTAGAACCAAGATGTGGCCACCTGATTTCTTTTTTTTATTTGTAATTGAATATTTGACAAGTATTTTATGCTCGCATGCGAGCTGAATTTGATGGGATGCGGGCAACCTCTTGCCCCGCGCTTGTACACATCTGAATTTGTCATGATGCTTTAATTTTCCATCTTGTTTCTTCTCGCATCATGTTATCTATGCATGCTTTTATAACCTACTCGGTTCTATCATATACATATACGTCCGCATCATTGATTGCATATATCACATTTTATGATTCTTGTCGTTAATCCCTTACTCTTTTAACGGATCTCAGATCATTTACCGATCTCACTGTGATGACCTCGCGTTACTCTGTCTTTGATTTTGCCCTGATTTTAATTCCTTATTATTATCTTTTCATCATAACTGCTTACGGGTCATTGCACAATCTCATTTTCAATGCTTCGCATCCTCATGCTGGCTCTAAGGCCTCGTAATAACCCTTTTGGTTAGTCTCACCCCTACTTGCTGATTGTTCACCTCGCATGGGGTTGGCCTAAGGATTTATACATTTTTAGCAATTCATTATTCTGCCATTGTGCCTCCTGATCATGTATGCTTGCAAACCTTTCAATCCTGCACCTATAGTGGTCTAGGCCTCGCTTCTATGGGGCTCATAGTTTTGGCCTCGCATCGCTGGGCTGGCTTCCATCTCGCACAACGATGCTGGCCCCACGTCGTATCACTTGGCTGGCCAATAGCCCTTGCTTAGCTAGCGTATTTTGGTCGGACATTGGTGGAGTTGGCTCTAGCTACAAACTTGATAATGTTGGCACATAATAAACAACAATTTGAAAGAAAACCGTGCATATTCCATAAATGATTATAAAACATAGAGCCAATAGAGTTATTACATCAGCTAGGAGATGTGTTTATATAACATTACTACCCCCAAGACTTAGGCTGATTTATTTGTACGAAGTCTATAAAATAGAAAAAGTTGTCAATAACATGGGCAGTTATGGATAGGATTTCTTGAGATGTTCCACGTTCCATGCTCGCGGGATGAGTTTGTCCTTCAGGTCTGTGAACTGGTAGGTTCCTTCCCAAATGACAGTCTTGACTTTGTAAAGGCCTTCTCAATTAGCATCAAAGACCCCGTGAGCCTGAATCTTAATATTTGGCATGACCCGACGTAGGACTAGATCTCCAACCCGGATGGGACGGGCCTTCACTTTTCCATTGTAGTGTCAGGCTATTCTTTGATGGTATGATATTAGCTTGTGAGTCTACTTGGGTCCCTTCAATCATGTTAAGGTAGAGCCGATTATTGACCTCATTGTTGTCGGGGTCAAAATGATCTCGGCGGAATGATCCAAAACCAACTTTCACAGGTACCATGGCTGCACATCCATAAGTTAGAGAAAATGGGGTCTCCCCGGTAGTGCTTCTCGGGGTAGTGTTGTCAGACAACAAGACTCTAGGAAGTTCTTCGGGCCAGTTGCACTTGCTCTTGTCTAATTAGCTTCTAGAGTGTGCTTGATTATCTTATTGATTGCTTCAGTCTAACCATTTGATTGGGGATGGCTCACAGCTGAGAAATCCTTCTTGATACCCAGGTTCTCACAGAACTCCTTTATCTCCTTAGAGTCAAACTGCTTCACATTATCCGAGATCAATTTTAAGGGATCCCGAATCTACATATAATAACACGATACACAAACTCCTTGAGCTTCTTGTCAGTTATGATGACCAAGGGTTCAGCCTCAACCCACTTAGTAAAATAATCAATAGCTACCACGGTATACTTGACTCCTCCTTTTGCCTTTGGGAGCTCTCCTTTCAGGTCAATCCCCCACATGACAAAGGGACATAGGCTCATGAGAGAGGTGAGTGAGGCTGCTGGGATGTTACTAAAGTTAGCATACCACTGAAATTGATCACAAGCTCTAGCAAACTCGAAGGTATCATGCTTGAGAGTGTGCTAGTAATAGCCCTGATGGAGGATCTTTTGGGCTAGAGAGCTACCCCCCGTGTGATTGTCGCAAATACCTTCATATATTTCCCTGAGTATGTAATTGAATTCGGTCCCATCAACACATTTGACCAGTGGTAGATTGAAGCCTCTCATATACAAAACCACATCATAAATGACGTATCATGCTGCCTTATACTTGATGCCCCTAGCTTCATTTTTGTCTTCGGGTAGTGAGCCCGTTTTGATGTATTCTCATATCGAGGTCATCCAAGTTGGGACATGATTTTTAATTTCAATCTCTATCAGTTCAAGTGAGGAGGGCTGAGGCCGGTTCTCATCTCTCTGTCTTCTAGAGATTGAGGTCAGACCATGTGTAAGATGTAGCGAAGCGATCCTATGACTGGTAAGCTAGCATCGTGAACTCACGCTAGAACAAAGCCCTTAGGATATTCTGCTTATCTTTGAGCGAAGTGAACTGTAGATGGGCTTCGAAGTCTTGTGAGCCCAAATGCGAGGCAGGCCGACTAAATTATGTCATTGGATCTGACTGTGACTCATGCTCGAATATTAGGAATAACCTAATATATTATAATTTTTCATAACATAAAATAAAATAATATATTTTGTTTCTATATTAATTTAGAACTAATATACAATATTAATTTATTTTTTAATTGTAATATATTAATATTGATAGTGAGTTAAACAAAATTACATACATTCTAAATTCCATTCCAAACGGAGCAGTAGTAAATGAGGTTGTATGTACATACCTCCGTCCTTGTCCAAAACAGCAGCATGCAAAGCTGTTCTTCCATCAGGACCACCAAACGTTAGTGATTCACAATAGTGAAGAATTGTTCTTATTATATTAGTGTAGCCCCTAGTAGCTGCCAAGTAGACTGGAGTTTCATTATACTTATTCTGAGGATGTTCATGGCTTGGATCTTCTTTTACCAGCAGTTCAACCACGTTATGGTGATTGTATCGTATGGCTGCGTGCAAGGCAGTTTCCAGTTCTACATCTGGTATTCTAATCAGAATTTGCACGACTGTCAATGATGTGCTTGGGAGATCATCAAGTTCTCTTTCCCCATATGTTCTAAGAATCTCTTGAGATCATCTACTCAAAGAATGCCCAACCTCTTATCATTATTCCCATTATCATTGCGGACTCTGTGCGATGGAGCCGGCTCTTGTTCACGCATTCGGCTTCCACCTCCACTTACTTTAGACTGAGCCCCATCATTTCTTCCTCTACTTGATTATCCCTTCTCCTCTCTTCTCTTGGAGGGGACCTCTCCGGTCTGCGAACACGAACGGGAGACTTAGCACGCTCGCGATGGCGAGGGGGTCCTTTCAGATAATATACTTGACTCGCGGGTCTCTTCTTAGCGTTATTAGTTCGGGTCTTCTCTAACTTCATCCTTAGATCATGTTCTATTAGCTTCTTTCTTCTTATCAAAAACACTTGTGGACCTCTCCTCAGAGGGAGCTGGTTCATGATGTGACCTGAGAGGGGTCTCATGGGCTCGCCTAACGTACCTGGGGGGCACATCATCCCACTCTAGGGATTCATCCTTCTCTTTATCCTCAGCCTCACCGTCAAAGTCCTTTTTGAGATTTCGAGGCTTCATGGGTGACCCGAGGCGCTTAGACTTTTCGCCTCTCCTCATCCTCCTTCTAGCATTCAGAATGGTTTTCTTCGAGGAGCCTCTCTTGCTAATCCTTTCTACCAAGGCCATTCTTTTTTTGAAATCAATCATCTGCTGGCCGATCTCATCCAAGAGCCGAGGGTCTATCTGAGGCGGGTCCTGGTTGGTGTTTCTCAGGGTCTTGTCATCCCCGATTCCATCATTTTTAATGTTGTTTCCAGTTCTCCTAGTGCGAGATATCCTTCTCTCTCTGAAATAAAAAAAGCCCATCATTCTAGCGCTAATAGTTATAGGAAGAAACTGGTATAACAATAATAACGAAGGTTTACTGGAATCATGGAGAAAAATATAATGATTTACTGATGAACATGATAAAGACTATGGGTGGAAAGTGATGGATTTTGGTAACTGATCTTGCTATTGATTCTTTAGAATACCAGAGAATATATTTGATCTTTTACTGCAAACTGTTAATCAACTGAAACAAGAGGCCTACGTACCCTATTTATAGAGGTTCAATTTACACATTGTTCTTATATGACAAGTTACCTATATAGACTAGATATTGATCCGATCCATCAGGCCCAAATCCGTAGATGTGAAGCAACGTAGAGGTGATCCTAGGATGACCTCTTAGAACTTGATGAGATAAGACCCCATAGGGTTAGCTGTCTTTAAATAGATATTTATGTTGAGATATTACCACGTGAGACCTTCTGTAGTCTTCAAATCAGCAAATAATATCAAGTGAGGTGAGCCCATGAGGCTAGGAGCGTTCTAAATAGTTATGAGAGATTCATGCTAAGTACTTTTGGATAGCGAAACGATCCGGACAGTGGTGGTCCAAATATGCGACCCGGACTGAGGTTCTCCTTCAGTCAAATCCATGCGATCTGGAAGAGAGATGATGAGAAAGGAACCGGGCTGAGGCCGATTCTCCTCTCTCTGCCTTCTAGAGATTGAGGTCAGACCATGTGTAAGATGTAGCGAAGCGATCCCAAGACTGGTAAGCTAGCATCGCGACCTCATACTAGGACAAAGCCCTTAAGATATTCTGCTTATCTTTGAGCGAAGCGAACTGTAGATGGGCTTTGAAGTCTTGTGAGCCCAAATGCGAGGCAGGCCGACTAAATTATGTCATTGGACCTGTCTGAGACTCATGCCCGAAAATTGGGCATAATCTAATATATTAATATATTATAATTTTTCATAACATAAAATAAAATAATATATTTTGTTTCTATATTAATTTAGAACTAATATATAATATTAATTTATTTTTTAATTGTAATATATTAATATTGACAGTGAGTTAAACAAAATTAAATACATTCTAAATTCCATTCCAAACGGAGCAATAGTAAATGAGGTTGTATGTACATACCTACGTCCTTATCCAAAACAGCAGCATGCAAAGCCGTTCTTCCATCAGGACCACCAAACGTTGGTGATTCACAATAGCGAAGAATTGTTCTTATTATATCAGTGTAACCCCTAGTAGCTGCCAAGTAGACTGGAGTTTCATTATACTTATTCTGATGATGTTCATGGCTTCGATCTTCTTTTACCAGCAGTTCAACCACGTTATGGTGATTGTATCGTACGGCTGCGTGCAAGGCAGTTTCCAGTTCTACATCTTGTATTCTAATCAGAGTTTGCACGACTGTGAATGATGTGCTTGGGAGATCATCAAGTTGTAGAAGCGAAGACTTGGCTGTAGCAATGAGTTGTACAATTACATCATAGTGTCCGTATCTTGCTGCTAGATGAAGCGCAGTCTCGCCTCTTGAGTTGATGTTTAATAATAGTGATTGATAGACTCGTAGAATCTCTTCAACGCATTTTATACTCCCGAATTGACATGCAAGATGAAGCACTGTATTATTTGTAACTGTCCGTTGATCCTCCACGCTAAGCATATTATCCATTTCCTTCAAGTCAAGTATGATATCCCCTTTGACAGCATTATACAAATCAGAATCCATGCGAATCTATGATCGATTTGTTGTGTAAAATGTAAAGCGAGGCAATGAAAGTCTGTATATGTGTGTTTTGTATAATATACAAGTCTGCATATGCAAGTCAATTGTGCAGTGGGGAATCTCAAGTCGGTCACTGTATCAAATGATAAGTTTTATGTGGTTTATATCGAAAAGGCTGGGCCTCCAATTATATAACACTAGCAATATGCCGTGCTTCAGATAATTTGTTTATTCTTATTATCTTTTTTTTGATGTGTTGAATGATTATTGACCAGTTATACATCAATCAGTTTTTTTAGTTATTGGATCAATATTTTACCAGTTAAGATTTTAAAAAAATTTACTTATCCTCAATAAATTTTCGCGGAGTGAATAGTATCCTTTGAAATATAATTTTCGAGGATGCTCCTTGGAAAATATCCGCCGAGAGTACAAATCAAGTCTGCTTGAGTGTTTGCTGTTAATTATGTACAAACAGTTTCTTGAAGTGTTAGAGACTTTTTTAATTTTATTTTTGTTAAAAAAATTATAAAATTTTAATTTATGTTTATTAGTATGAAATTTATAGAATTTATAAAATATGATTTTCCTCATATTTTTAGAAAGAGTTACTAAATGGAAAATTTTAATATATTATAATACAATAAAAAATTTACAACAGAAATTAATTAAATGTAAATATGATTTATAGTCGACGTAAGTCATTTAAGACTATTTAAGATATAAAAAAATAAGTAACAATAATAATATAATTTTAAATAAATATAAAAATAATATTGAGAAAAAAAATGCTAAGGCGTTGGTAGAAAAAAGGTCTCTCGATAATACGCTCTCCATCTTAAAATAATTGTCTTATTTACTCTCTTCATTTTAAAATAATTATCTTATTTTGATTTTTATTAATTAAATTAACCAATTTTTTGATCGAATATTACACATAATATATAATTAAGAAAATTTTAAAAATTATATCTTCATAAAATATATCTAATTAACTTTAAAATATATTTTTCAATTTTTTAAAAATATAAAAAAATGATTTTTCATTTACCGTCAAACATGAATCAATTTAATAAAAAAAATAAAAAACATATGAACACCTAACACAGTTTATGATCCTGTAGTGCCATCAAAGATGAACCAGTGTTTTATTTGTAACTGTCAGTTGTTCGTCAACGCCTGAGGCAACTATGGAATCCTTTTGACAGCAAAATACAATTAATTCAGAGTCCATTCGAACCTACGCATTATTTTTTGTGTCAAACGCAAAACGAGGCAAGGAAAGTACGTTTATATGGGTCAAAAGTAATCCTGAAGACACAATTATTATTATATTATTTAATCATGTCTATATAATAAAGTATAATTAGTAATTATTATTCATGACATGGATTTCATTAAATTAAATTTCTTTATTGAAGCTTAACTATATAAAAAAATTTCACCGTCCAATTTTAGGTGAACAGTAGAAATGATTCTAACCATTCAATTCAATTTTAATAACATATAATTCTATCCCATATAATTCTCTTTTTATACAACTATTCACGGATAATATTATATTATATTTAAATTATATTCTATATTTTCTATTTTAAAAATCTTATTTATCCTATAATTTTAATTTAATATATCATTAAATTTTATGAATATTAATATATCTATACTATATTATTATAGTCAAATAAGAGAACTTTTTTTCATTTTATCTAGATGAAGTATAAAAAAATCATAACCGTGAAATTTTAGGTGAACCATAAAAACAATCTTAACCATCCAATTTTAATAAAATCTAATTTTAGAAAAGAAATATCAATATATCATGCATACAACTCTATCATATATTATATTTAAATTATAATACCGCATACCCACATCAAGTCGATTGTGATAATTTGTTTAATATATAAATAAAAGTACTACTACTAAGTGCACCAATAAATCATGATCTTTTGGGAACCTATGGTGGACTTGTGGATTATCCAAATTGTTGTATTTGGGCCAGTTTACTTTGGCTTATTTCAGATCCGGAAGTCGGGACTTGATCCGATTTTCAAAAAAGGCTCGGGATTTGACCCCGGTTATCACATAAATTATATTCTATATTTTTTAATTTAAGAATCATACTTATCCTATAATTTTTTTAATATAGTTTACTCACATTCAACTANATAAATTATATTCTATATTTTTTAATTTAAGAATCATACTTATCCTATAATTTTTTTAATATAGTTTACTCACATTCAACTAAATTTTATCACCATTCAAACTCTTTTATTTATTTAAAATTATGAGTTATCATTAAATTTTATGAATATTAATATATAAAAATCATTGTATAGAAAAATGTAAAAAGAAATTAATACTAAAACAAATTATAATATTAAATGAAATATTTAAATTATATAAAATAATTAATATATAACTTATTAATTATATGTGTACATTACACGGGTTATAAGCTGGCATTACATAATTTATCAAGCTAGTGGTTAGTCCAGTAATCAAGGCCTAAGAGCCTTAATTATTTATTAATTTCATAATTAATAAATCAGGTTATTAATCAGCTTAATTAACATGTTCCGATAGAAGACAACAATGCAAAGAGTGGCATCCAAGACATCTAACACTCAAGGTACTAATATCTCATATATCCACGGATATTCTCCCAACCGAAACTCAAAAGACGAGCACCCAAATTAAGATCTAGATCCCTAATCATGATTGTTCATCCCTCTCATCGACAACACATGTATCTGATCTTCTGGTCCAGGTATCTCAAACTCCTTTTATTGGTATTGCTCTCCCTAACAGGCATATTTCTACCATGGTTATTCCCGCTAGCACTGCGACCAACCCTAGATACGGACTCTCGCAAGCATACTAGACTCCTTATATATGAGGGCTGGAGTCCCAACCAAATTTCGATCATAAGGAACAAATTCGTGATTTTTTTTAAACCATATCGCACGGATGACGACATCCCTGATAAAATTATCAACCCTACGACGAGGCGACCGGGAAAAGAGCTTGTGAGAGACAATCGTTTTCGGTCCCGAAGGACCTTAAAAGAACGAATCGCAGCTCATGACGTGAATATGAGGAAGTTAAGGAAAGTCTTGAAACGTTGTGAACCTAGGTAGCCCCTAAGGCGTGAAACCCTTCATATGATAGATTTGAATTTGGACGGAACCTCTCTGGAAAGAAAGCAGAGAGGCTTTTAGGGCTTACTAGAGATGCACAGAAAGCCCATCGCGTCAGACTTTAACCGGACCCGAAAAAGCCTGAGTTTTTTATTCAAATCCTGGTCTGGGATTTGACTTTAACCGGGTTGGGTCGGGTTTTTGGAAAATATTTGAGCTTTTTTAGGCCCGATAGGCAGGTCGGGTCGGGCTTTTGCCATGCCGAACCGGGGCCGGATTTGACTTTATCCGAACTCGATTAATTTTTATGAAAATTTAACGTAATTAAAGGTTTAATATTCCTAAAATCATCTTTAGATAACATATTGTAATGTAACGTTAAAGCTATTTTTTATAAATATAAGGGAGCAGATTATACTCAAAATACTTGTAACTTTAATTAAGTTACTTAAAATTGATTTTATGAATATTTTTCTCTTTAAATAAATACATGTATATAGTAAATGATACATAATCTACTATCATAAATGTTGTCATTTATTCATTAATTCAGTAATTTTTAGAAAAATTAATCAATTAACTATGTACATGATATATATTTTAACTATAAATGATAAATATAAGTATATTTAAATCTTTTTAGTCATGAATATGAAAATATATATGTTTTTATTTTCTATAACAATGTCAATATTTGTAGAAGGGGGGGTTGAATACAAATATCAAATTTTTTTGTTTGTTTTAATATTTGTTTTTGATGTTTGAGTGTTTGAGAGAATATGTATAAACAAAAATAAAACTGAAAATAAATTGAACAATGAGATTTTAAAATTACTGATGGATTAGTTTTTCCATTAGTGTAGATTTTTGCTCAATGTTCCTAGGTTAATAAAAACCTAGCTTCATTTTTACAAGGTTAGAAAATAAATCAATTGTTCTTACAAAGTGCTCTAAGGTTGAACAGTTGATTCAAAAAATATTGTCTAACTTGTTACTTTCTAACAATGCTACCACACTTGTTTATATACTACATGTGTGCTTTTACAATACCTATTCTAGGATTGTTTCTACCCTATCTTCCCTTTTACCTTTTTCTGTGTTAAAAAAAATGTTTGAAAGATAGCTTCAGTTTGAGTCTTCACAGTCATCATAGACTGTCTTTCATGGGTATGTTTTTGTCCTTTGGATCTTCAACAGATAGTCTTTCTGTGTTGTCTCGATCAATTGATAATTTATTGTTAAGCATATCAATTGATCCTTCTTTTTATCTATCAACTGATGTTCTTCTTCGATTGATTTTTATATCCATCGACTAATAAATAGTGACTTATCGATTTATAGATGTTATCAATCGACATATTAATCAATGGGTCTTCACATCAGTTGATGGTCTTCAATACTTGACTTGGTTTCTTCAATTGATCTTCTATCCATCGATGCTTCAATATTAACTTATCATCCTTCACTTGTATAATTTTCTGTCTTCAAATAATTACAATTTGACAGTCTAAGTTACACATCAGTTGATGACCTATATCAATCGACTCTAACATCAATATATGGGAATAATATCAATTGACTTACACCTTATCGATTGAAATAGACTAAGTACACCTATGCTACAATCCAAATTATCAGTTGATTCACATAAACATTTTAACTGATAAATGGTTTCCTGATCAATTGATATTTATATTTTCCATATCAATTGATCAGTTACAACAATTAAAATTTCTATGATTCTAAATTTAAAGTTATCATCAAATTACATGTAGATTCCTAACAATCTCCCCATATTTGTGTCTGTGACATGAACATGCATAAATTTACTTGATGATAACAAAACCCTTAATTATTTCTATTCAGATAGAATCAAGAAATTTAAATAGCACTTTGAATTTTGGAAGTACCAGTTTGATGAATAACTTCTGCAAGTTGCTCCAGTGTCTTCATAATCTTCATAATCCAATTATTTTTTCTTCTTTCTCTTCTCAGCATTTTCCTTTAATTGTCTCATGAATGAACTCCTCAAAATTGCTTCTTATGATGATGTCATCCACATAAATTTGAACTATGATGATGTCATCACTATGCTTCTTATAAAAGAGAGTTTTAGCAATTATTTCTCTAGTAAATTAATTTTTCAGTAGAAACTTTGACAGAGTGTCATACCATACTCTAGGGGCTTGTTTGAGACCATACAATGCTTTGAGAAGTCTGTAGACAAAATTAGGAAATTTGGAATCTTCAAAGCCAGGTGGTTGTTGTACATAAACCTCTTCTTCCAATTCACCATTTAGAAATGCACTTTTGACATCCATTTGATAGACTTTGAAATTTGAATGTGCTGCAAATGCTAGAAAAATTCTTATTATCTCTAGTCTTGTAACAGGAGCAAAAGTCTCATCATAGTCAATGCCTTCTTATGAATATCCTTTTGCCACCAATCTTGCCTTGTTTCTTATGACAATTCCATGTTCATCCATTTTATTTCTATAAACTCATTTAGTTCCAATAATTGATCTGTCTTTTGGAGGTGGCACTAATTCTCAAACATTGTTTCTCTCAAATTGATTTAGTTCTTCGTGCATGGCAACAATCCAATCTGGATCCAACAGTGCTTCTTCAATCTTTTTAGGATCATTTTGAGAAAGAAAACAAGCATACAAGCATTCATTTATGATTGCTCTTCTTGTTCTCACACCTTCATCAGGATTTCCAATGATTTGATATGCAGTGTGAGCTCTATTCCATTTTGAAACTGCCCCACATTAACCCACCCATGTCCGGGTAAATCCGGACTCAACTACTAAGGGCAAGCATGTCAAGAGTCTTTCGAGAGAGTCGAACCTTAGTCTGCGGAATAGCTTCTAACCCGTAGTATTTTTATTTTTTGACGAAAATATTATGCATCTCAATAAAAAGACTAGACACAGCTGGGACAAACCCCCAAACTGGAACAAACCCCCAAATTGGCAATACAACCTAGTTGAGAAACAAATAAATGAGCTAAACAAATAGCCGCTTTGTTTACAGATCGTTTAACATATAGAATAAAAATATTCTTTGAATTAAATAAGATTACAATGGCTTCTCGAGAAATCCAACCTACAGTATCCTTGAAACTAGTAGCATCACAATTGACCTTCACACAATTAATTACAGTTGTAGTCCAATGTTCAGAACTTTCAGTTGTATCAACTGAAATTAGAGGAACCGATGCCCTCATTATATAAACAATCTTCCATTGTGAAATGTAAGTTTTTGTGATTTCTACCACCGACCCAGTCTCAATGATGGATTTGCAGATCCCCTAAAATATCAATTGAATCATTCTCAAAGAGATAAAACAACAAACCAAAAAATACAAAAACATATCAACCACTCTAAAAGGAGGACAAACAAACACCCAAAAAATTGGGTACAGCAACAATCCTCATAAAATGAGGATGATTATTGAAGGAAAAATAAAAACTACGGTGATTAGATGGGAGAAAGGAAGGCGAAAGCATATTTGTGAGAAGAAATAATGCTTAATTGATGGAGAAAAAGATAGATCTCCGTATTTTTGTGACGGCTAACTAGGGTTGGAGGTCTACTCTCATTGACAGAATTAGGTTATTTTTTTACATACAGAATATTTTATTCAGAGAGGGATCAATAGCAAAATAATTTTTAATTACTTCATTTGAACTTAAAAAAGTAAACTAGTTTTCAGTTAAAAATACATCATTACCTAACCCGTAGTATTGAAAGAACAAGATAATCGATTTCTTGAAATTACAAGAGGTAATTACAAGAAAATGAATTAATTAGATATTGTTAGCCTAGCAATAGCCAATAGCTATCTAAACTAAACTAATTAATTACAGAAAATAAATATGATGAGGTTGATAAACAACTACATCTACATGATTAATACAAAATTAGAAATGATTTGCCTAAACATTCGAATTATTTGAAGAAAGAAATAAACATGAATTAAATGAGCTTAATAAAATCTTTCATGAGCTGAGGATTGGCCTGGAGTTGAGGCTTTTGGGTGAAGCTTTTAACAAGTTTTTTGGGAACCAAGCACTTCTCTGCTGAGTACAGTTTCTCTTGAACCAGAGATGAAGTCACGAGTGCTTCAAGTGCAGGACTGTGTATTCCCTCCTCATTTTCCTCCTGCAATTTAATATATACCAATCAGCTATGGGTCATGTACATTTTGTAAAAAATAGTAATACAGTTTTAAAAGGATTTGTTTTGGTCAAGAAAGATATAGTAATGTGTGTAGTCAGTTATTGCATGCAATGAGTGTTGAAATATGACCATTTTCAAGCATTATTTGACCATTCCTCATTACTCATACAAACACACATATTAATATGGAGGGAAAGCATAACAAAAACCTTAAACTTAACAACAACAAAAATGTGAAATCAGAAATTTAATAAGAAATGAATGAGCATAGAAGTTACCTGCATAAGTTGAAGAACTCCAATTTGGGCTTGCATGAACTTAATATACTTAGAAGCAGCTTGAAACATCTCAGCAGTGTTCATTTTTTGTCCTCCAGGAATAAGCTTCCCAAGCTCCTGTGTCTTCTCAGTTATCTTCCTCCTGCGAATCCGTGCTGCTATACTCTGTTGTGACAAGTTCCCTCCTGTATTTGCTGCTTTCTTCACTTCATTATTATTACTGCCCTCATTAAAAATTGGTGGCATTGGAAGTGGAAGTTCCGGCAAGACAAATTCTGGGAGCAGAGGAGGATTTGGAACAAACCCCATGTCATTGTTACTGCTATAGTTGTCATGAATGGTCATTTCCGGATAGAAAAAACAATTTTCTTGAATTTTAGTACGTTTCGGACAATAATCAAAGCATGCATCCTCCTCCACCATTTCTTGTGATGGTAGTGGTGGGAGGATGTTCAGGGGAACAGAAGGAGGCGAAAGGACAGTGTAAGCATCGACATTTTCATCCGAGTAGAACAAGTGATTGTTTTGAGTGAACAATGTGTCAATGCAAGTATCAAAGTTGTCATGAAAATTGAGAAGCTCTGGTGGTAAAAGTAGGTCTTGAGAAAGTAGTTGGTCTTGAGGAAACAAGATACTATTACTATTACTAGTAATAGTAGTTGCTTGGTCTTGGTTTAGATGCTGATCAAGTACTTGAGTTCCCCAGTTGGAGTAGTAGCTCAGTGCCATGTTTTACTGCTCTAATTAACTTCAAATTACTTCAAGTACCTCTGTACCTGTAAATCAACCATTAACAAAATGTAAAACAAAGCCTAATAGTAACTTAAAACAGATAAATCACTGTGTGTGTGTGTAAAGAGGCAAATATTTAGTTGTGACAAGACATGAAAAAACAGAAAACTACAAGTAGATAAGAAAATTAATGTAAAAAAACAGAACATAGTATCCAACACAAAAATACCTGAGGAGAGGCTAGCTAGGAAGTTGTCTTTATGTTAATCTCACTCTTAATCTAATCTAAATATAAAATATACGAGACTCTTGTTTTTAAACAAACATGGGGAGTAAAAACAGTTACTTAAGTGTAATATATAGGTAGATAATTACTATTACACACTTTTTTTGCATTAAAAAAATGGTAACTGACATGGGTAATTAAGTAAAATAAGTTGTTAACTAATAGCTATAACCTCTCACACACACGCACTATCTGGTACCTGCATTTCCTACTTTTTCTCCCCATTTTCTTTTTACAGTTATCAACTCCTTGCATTAGACTGTAAATCTTACACTTTACATATGTACTCTTTGTATAATTGTATATATAATTAGTGTTTTTAAATTAATTAATTAACACTCCTTGCAACTGCTAAAGCTAATTACCAAATAACTGTATTATATCAACCCTTA
>QRFB01000476.1:48389-61068 GCA_008931105.1 Oenanthe javanica | reverse complement strand
TAATGAAACACAACGATTCGGGGAAATAACAATGTATTATTAAATCCCTGAGGTGCTACACTTCTAATCAAATGATTAGCTTCAATGGGTTCAATCTAGATTACAATAGAAATACAGTTGGGTGATATTAATGTCAAGCTTTAATGGTGTTCCCGTCTGTATCTCTTTTTGTTGAAGATGAATGCATTTTTTTCCTTTGATTTAACCCATATATAATCTGTAGACTTTTGGAAAATTGAATTCCACATTTATTCAAGCCCTTTGTTGCGCCTGAAGAGTGTGAGTGGTGTGTAGGCGCTACTTGGTAGTTTGTTGCGCCTTGTAAACTTTTGTTGCACCTTGTGATCTTTATTGCGCCTCAAACTTTTGTTGCCCCTGCACTCTCAATCCCTTGTGCAGGCGCCACAAACTACTTGAGAACAATTCCATTTTAATTGTTGCGCCTGTGAGATGTTTTGTTGCGCCTACACATGGTTTGCAGTGTGTAGGCGCCATTAACATTCCTCTTTTANCAGGCGCCACAAACTACTTGAGAACAATTCCATTTTAATTGTTGCGCCTGTGAGATGTTTTGTTGCGCCTACACATGGTTTGCAGTGTGTAGGCGCCATTAACATTCCTCTTTTACTTTGTAGCACCATTAACATGTTTTGTTGCGCCTGCACACCCATTCCCTTGTACAGGCACCACAAATCTTCACTTCTGCTTTGCCTTAGCTTTTAACTTGGTTTGATGTGGCTTTACAAAGTTAGTGGCGCCTCTAGAGTGCCTCAAAGTGTAGGAGCCACTAAATGCACTATTGCTTGCCTTGTCTTATTTCCTGAAGTGCTTGAAGTAATTACTGCTTGTTTTTCACTCTTCTGGCTTGATCAACTGGTTTTCTTCTGATTAACTAAGACAATTCTTTTCTTGTTGTGCTGACGCTTAGTGCACTGGTCTGGTTCACAAACGACTAACACTGAATTAAATTCTCTTGAATTCTATTCTGTTTCAGTTGACTAACTTTGGACTGTTTCGTTGCTTCTGATCACTGAAATCCTTTGACAACTATACTTGAATCATTACACTGCCTTTAGTCTGAAATATACTAAACACTTATTTGATGCAGAGGCCTGAACATATTAATGAACTCCTCTCGTTGTCGTTCAGTAAACTTTACATCTTGAATGATCTGCAGTGATGTATGTTTGATTTCTTTTGCATGTCTTTCTGGATTCCTGTGCTGCATATTAGTATTATTTATCTGTCTTTGTGTTTTAGTTGAGTTATCGTTATCACTATTACATACTATGTTACATTATGCTTTACACTAAACTTGCCTCGAGTTTGATCTATAATATAAGGTTAAAGGGATTATATTACATTGCATATTATTCACGAAAGGTTTAATTGAATCACCAATTATTATTGTTACTTGGGTAACAATGATGTATTACTAGATGCCGCTCGTTGTTTATAATTTTATTATTAGATATTAAAATTATTGTCAATGTAATAATAACCTAAAGGGTCACACATAAAGAACGTCTAAACGGAGCTTTATTTAAATTAGAAATTTAGATATATTATAATTATTTCGAATTTAATTATTGAATTAATTAAGTGGGACTTGATTAATTATATTAAAATTCAGATTTAATAATAATAACAATAACCCAATCAGTTTTGGTTTTATATGAAGTCCAAAACAAATTAGGGTTAAGCCCAAATCTCTCTTCCCCTATATATACACAATGATGTATGGTTTTAGGGACTGAAATCATAATTTCGTTTTTTAGAAAAACCCTAGCTACTCAACAGTTTGAGAGGCTAGATAGAGAGAGAGAGAGAGAGAGAGAGAGAGAGAGAGGCAATCTATTTGGCTAGTACCGACTTCGGTGATCGTTGGATGATCGGGCATTCGTGTGGACATCTTTGGAGAGCAGATCTTTGCAACAAAGGGCTGATGTGATTCATCATTTCTGAACCTCCATTAAACAACATATGTAAAGCTTCGTTAAGGTACATATTTCTTCACCATAATCATTCGTACACTATACATGTATCCTGAGATATGGTTTCGAATTTTTTTTGTATTTACGTTAATTCTGCTGCATTTACTTACATGAAACCCTTTAATGGTATCAGAGCTACGTGTATAATGAGATGATTTGGTTACATGTTTTATGTATTTGACCATAATCATTCGTACATTATACATGGATCCTGTTTGATAACTGTCATGCTACTGCCATGCTATGTGTTCATGTATATTCGATTTATAAACTGTTATAATGATTATATGTATTCTGCAATGTTATAAACTATTATGACATGATATGTGTGATGTATTGTATGTATGTGATACGAGATACAGTCATACGAAGGTCATCGGAATCGTTCTGAAGCGTTAAGAAACACAAATGCATAAGATACAGATTCTGTGAATAGTGATTCTGTAGATGAATAGTGTTTTTCGACGATGTCAGAATGGGTCGAATTTACTCTTTCTGGAAATGGAAAATTGCCACGAGCAAAACACACTGCTTTGGAGTGATCTATGGTGTTTTTTTGGCCATTTGGCATCGTTAAGGGCCTTAAAAATGCGATTTACTATTTTGAAATCAATTTCTATTTTTTTTTCTGATTTTATGATTATGATATATATGATGTATGATGATATGATTATGCATTCTGATATGTCACTAGTTGTTATGTGAGCATGGTGGATGGCTATGGCCCAATGACCCATATGATAGTGGTTTTGTATTATAGTTTTGGTTTTAAATACGACTTGCATGTCGTTTATTTATTGTAATTGTTAATCTCAAATGTAACTCGAGTTCTTCTTGTAATTTCATTAGAATAGATTTATTTATCATTCAATGTAATTGTCAATGAAGACTTGGAAGCAAGGAAGCTAGGAGGCAATTCAGATGATGGAGCAATGAAGAAGATAAACACATGTGATAGTGTAGTATTTGAAACCACCATAGATTGACGTTGATATTTTCATTAGCTTAGAAATATCACATAAGATGGGGCTATAACCAAACACGTTTAATTTACGCACAATACATATATGTATATGAATGCATGTGTAGATATGTATGCAGTGGTATGTATGTATTAGATACGACACCCATGCCATGCTTGCTTAAGAAAGATAAAATCTGTAACAATTCAAGATTTTAAAATTAAATAAACGATCATGAGATTCTTGTGTTTATGAAACACGGTATTGAATATGAATTTTATTTTTCTGATATGGGGAGATTTTGTCAAAAGCGAATTGTTATTAGTAAGAAAGTTAGGTTTTAAGTGAGACCGCTTGTGACTTCTTCGACGATCTGTAAATCAAACCATTGACGAATATTGAAACGGATTATTTGATCAAGGAAAAATTGAGAATATCTTTATGATGGGATCATGATCGTTAAACAATAAAATCCATAAATAAATATTAAGTTAATAAAGATGCCTTCCAATGTTAATACACATCAAGATCTAGATTGAGAAGGAGTGGGTTTACCAAAGTGAACTGCTCTTATCAATCATGGGAAAATGTGATAAGTAAATATACTTAGTTTATGGAGACGTTCAGTCTAACTTAACTAAATCATCACAATAGAATTGTGGGTTTAGAGGCATAGAGTTTTGTGAGATTTATTGGATAAATGTGTACAAAGGGTTGTTCCACCAAACTATCCAAGAGTTATATTTGATAAAATCGACAAATGTTGTCTATCTAAATAGTCGTGTTTTGGGTGTATTAGCCAACGCTATCTTAAAACATGGATGAAATATGGATCTTGGCTCACTAGAAAGATTTAAAGAAATGCTTTCCGAATTAATAGTTAGGGCTATTGATTTGATAAAAATAGTGGGAGATATATATATTATGAATGTATATGATAATCACTTGAATATAATTAAACTTCTGTAGACTAACTAATATGCATTTTAAATATTGTAGATATTTAATGGCAAACAACACAAATAACTTCTCTGTGCGAGTAACCCTTGAGAAGGACAAGCTGACATGAACCAAATTCCTTGATTGGTATAGGAATTTGAGGATTGTCCTCAGGGAGGAGCGAAAGCTCTACGTCATTGAAATTCCTTCACCTACTCCTCCTGCTGAGAATGTAACTCACATTCAGCAAAATGCTTATCAGAAGCATATTGATGATCCGAATGATGTTGCATGTCTCATGCTAGTAACCATGATTGCTGAGCTTCAAAAATAACATGAGCATATGGATGCTTATGAGATGATTGAAAACCTTCAAAGAATGTTTGAGGGACATGCTCGTCAAGAAAGGTTCGACACGAGCAAAACACTGTATGCTTGCAAACAGGGAGAACGTGAACTTGTTCAACCACATGTTCTAAAGATGATAGGTTATATTGAGTATCTTGATACTATGGGTTTCCCGATTGGTTTGGAAGCTCGGATTAGCTTGATCTTGCAATCTTTGAACAGAAACTATACTCATTTTATTATGAACTACAATATGAATGAGATAGAAAAAACACTAACTGAATTGTTGGCCATGTTGCGAACCGCTGAAACCAATATGGAAAAGGCTGAACCTGCTGCCATGTTGATGGTAGATAACAAAGGTAAGGCTAATAGGAAAGGCAAATGGAAGGGAAAAAAGAAGATTGGATCTGCTTCTAGTCCCAAGCCAAAGGCCAATCCCAAACAGGTTTTAAAGCCTAAGGGTGTTGTTGCAAAGGGTGATTGTCACTACTGCTGCAGACAAGTTGGGTATGGCAGGTATGTTAGACTTGCAGTGCATAGATAGATAATTTTTACTAACACATTTAACACATATTTTTTCTGGGTGCATACATGTCAGGTGTGTAGTTGTTGTGCTTGTTTATGCCTACGTTACCATTTCTATTCTTTTTCTTTTTCTCATTAGGCTTAGTTTCAGGCTTTATCTTTTCTAATTTATTTTTCAACTGATACTTAGATAAATACCCTATATTAGCCTTCTCAACTTGATTTTATGAATTAAAGGAGCTACCTTCTATCACAAATTTAATAGGTCTATTAAGCTTGGTTTTTAAAGTTGATTGTATAACAGTTGATGGTCTTTCAATCAATGGATAATCATCCGTTGAGACAACATTATCAATCGATGGATGATCCTTATTAGTTGATTCAGGATTAGCAATCGATTTCTCCTTATTCAATGATTGATTTTCATCAATAGCTAATCTCACAAGAGTTTTAGACAACATGGTGAAAGAGTTTGATCCATGAATGTCATTCAACTATTTACTAGCTTTACTAGACATGTTCAATTTATCAATGGTTTTTTAGTTCTTCTTCTAGCTGTTCTTTCAAAGTTTCTATTTCCTTTTTACACTCAACTAATTCCTCCCTAGTATCTCTGTTCTTTACCTTGAGTCTGTCCATTTGCACTAGCTCACTCTTTAAGTGTGTGTTCATTTCAGTTAAAGATTTCATGGTGTTTTTGAGTCTAGGGTTTTCTTTGTTTAAGGACTTAAGAGTGACATGCAAATTATACAATTCATTTGACATTTCAGTAATTGTAGTATTGCATTCATCTTTAAATAACTAAGATAGACTCGTAAAGATTAACTGATTGCTAGAGTAACTAGCTTCTTGTTCATCATGATTGACCATAAGTTCAAGATTGATGAACTATTCCTCTTCAGAATCATCTTCAGCAGCCTAATCCTTTTCTTATATTATAAAAGCTTTTTCTTTTTATTTCAGCAAATCAAAGTACTTTTTCTTATAACCAATACCATCACTGAACTTTGATTTTTTTTTCTATTTTTGGATTTATGCAGTCATTAGAAAAGTGACCAGTCAATCTATAGTCGAAATATTTGAACTGAGTTCTATCAACAAGATTATTGTTTTGTTGACTCTCTTTCCTAAACTCGGATCCAGGCTTTTGTATTGGATTTTTTTGAATTTGATCTTTGAAAATTTTCTTGATAGAAAAACTAGATGCTCATCAACATCTTCCTTGGTAAATGACTCATCATCCTTAACTAATTCTTTTCTTTTGTTAATTGAAGATTCATCATAACTATAGCCACTTAGAGCTTTTTCATGAATCTCCTTCCTCCCTTCTTCAACAGTAACATCTTCACAGGGCTCTGCAACTTGCTTATCCTTTACCATTAAGGCAACAGACTTGTCATTTTTCTAAATTTTCCCAATCTCTTCATCTTGTTGTAGTTTCAACTCATAGGTTTTAAAAATCTCATACAACTTATCAAGAGTGTACTCTTTGAAGTCAAAAGAATGTATAATGGACACAGTCATTGGTTTCCATCCCTTAGGTAAGGACCTCAAGAACTTGAGATTGGTATCCTCAATAACATATATTCTTCCATATTGTTTTAGCTCATTCAAAAGCTTTTGAAACCTACTATATTGTGTCATTAATCAAGAGTTGCATCTTGTTCTTCCTTACTTACTCAGTGCCTTCACATAGAGTTTGAAGAGTATCCTAGATTTCTTTAGAGGTTGTGCAGTTTATAACATTATTAAACATATCTTTGTCAAGACCATTAAATAAAATGTTTAAGGCCTTCTTATCATTGTGAACTTCCTTTTCATCCTCATCTGTGTATTCAGCCATAGGATTTGGAATAAGTTTGTCTGGTGCTTGAGTACCATCTGTATTGACACTTGTAACTATTTTTATAGGTACATGTGGACCTTTCTCTATGCAGTGAACATAGGAAGGATCAATGGATAGCAGATGCAAGTGCATTTTGACCTTCCAGGGAAAGTACTCATCTTTTTCAAGAACTGGAATCTTAACCCCGGTGTCTTTTTGACCCATTGTTAGTGTACTTAGGTCTTAACTTTTGTTATGTTAAAATCTAGGATCTGATACCAATTGTTATTTACCCTTAGTACAAGTTTATAGAAGGAGGGTTGATTACAAACTTAAGAATTATGTTCAAATTCTTGTGGATTTAAGTTTACATAAAAATTGTTTGACTGTTTGAAATATTAAAACTAAGAAATATTGCAAAAGAAATTTAAACTGAATACTTGAAAACAATTCTTTAAAAATTATTAGTGCATTGATTTCCCCTAGTGAATGTTTTTGCTTTCAAATAACCATTGTCTAAAAACTAAGCTGGTTACAAATGTAATATGAACACATAAAAGAACTACAAATAATTCATATTTCTTACTTGTGCTTTTCTTGTGTTCTTGTTCAACAACTACTACATTTGTTACAATGAATTACTAAACTATATATAATAGTTCATTTTCTACTTCTATTTTCTATCGACTGATAAATACAAACTATATTTTACAATGTTTGCACTAAAATAGAATGTAGCTTCTTTCATAGTCTTCCTAGGTTTTTCCTTGTTCTGGAAAAGTCTTTATATTGTTCTTCTTCTTGAAGACTGTGTTTCTTGAAAGGCTTCATAGCCCTGACAAGACTGTCTTCCATTGAATCAGACTTGTGCAAATAATCCATTCCATTTGTCTTTAACTATTTTGGAAAACTATGATCAACATATAATTGTTGTGAATCTTATCAATCGATCCTTCTTTGCTTATCCATCGATAAATAAGTTATACATTGACTAGTTGATGTATCAATGGATATTTGAATATCCATCGATCCTTTATCTATCGACTGGTCTTTTATTCATTGATTGTCTTGACAGATTTATCCGTTAATGATGATCTATTGATTTGACATTGGCTGACTTTCATCCATCGACCAACATCCATATCCATTGACTTCTTTATCTATTGATCACTTCATTTAAGAGAATTCTGACTTAGAATATTTACATTTTGTCAGCCATTCTTCATATCCGTCGAAGAGCTATCAATCAAAGTCAACAAATATCGGTTGACTATTATGGCATATTCATCGAAATGTTACAATCAATTGATAATAAAAAATACTCTGAATCAACTGTTACAATCCAATTTACCAGTTGATTAACAACAACTTCAACTAATAAATGATTTCCTAGTCATTGGATATTTATAGGTCATATATCCATTGACCAGTTACAAAATCAAAATCTAATTTATGATTCGCAATAATGTTTTTATCATCATACTACATGATTCGTAACAGATGTAAAATGATTCCACCGTATCACTTGCACAAAAAGATCTCTCAACAATTGAAAAAAAATACAAAAATGCAGGTGCTTCAAAGAGCTAAAGTACCCACCAACCATGAAATGAGAGAGTAAAAAGCTTCTCTTTTTTCCATTAAAGCTCCTAATAGTTCTGCTTCCTCTCCATTACAAAATTCAAGAGTCAGAGCCGGCCCTAAATTTTGAGATGCCTTATGTCATTTCAAAAATATTTGCCCTTAAATAAAGGATAGTCATAATAAAATCACGGAACTCGACTTTCATTATTAGATATTAAACTCTCATCACTTAACATTAATTCTTCTCATAGTTTTACTAGCAAAATTACTCAACCAATTTTTAAAATTAGAATTTGTTAGTACTTCCTTCTCGATTGATAATATAACCAAAGCCGTTCAATCATTATTTTGACATTCCCTTTTTCTAATTGGTAAACAAAATATGCCTCGTTTGACCTTCTAACTTTTAATAAGTGGCTTAATTTTTCATTTGTTTTCATTTCTAAGTTATTTCCTAGATTGTTTTTAAAAAAATTACCCTTGAATAATGGACGTCCCATGCCATGACTTGTATTGTTTGCCCTCGGGGCGAAATCTAACAAGAGTCATGTGAAGTATATAAATAAAAACCTAAGAAGTAGCTTCTCATAAAAATATATATCTTTTTTAGAACAGAAAATAGTCCAAATACAGAAAAATCCACATGGTTCAAATAGAACAGGGAAAAGAAAATGAACAAATGCAAACCTGTTATTTTAGGATCCACAAAAATGCATAAACACTAGGCTCAATAAGAATTACGAGATAAGCAAAAGAAGTTATAATCTATTAAAGTTCATAGATGTGCTCAAACTTAGGGTACGAGGCATGTCAGCCAACACTTTTTTAGGAAGCAATCAAGAAAATACTTTTTATAAACAAAGATGCTATCCTTAGTGAAAAATGAAAATGGATCTTGGAATAACTTAGAGTCTTCAAATTTCTGTAAACACCAGTTACTACATCCCAATCTCAAAAATTAAATTTTCTTAGATCATAGTTTCACATCCAAAGATGACATTCCAAATAGGCATTCAAATTTACATAATAAATCATGTTTTTAATATGCACATTTGAAATTTTCTACTGCAAAGGTAAATTTTAAAAGCCACTGTCTGAAAAAATACTTTTACCCAAAAAGTTGTTGGTAGAGAAAACATGTGTCCCCATACTTTTGAAAAAAATTATTTTTTAGTTTTTACAGGAAGTAATTATAAGTTTCGTCATTAAATTTTTCCAAATATATTATTTTTATATATTATATCTTAAAACATGCATAAATCAAAAAATTACCAAATAGTCGTCTGATTTTCCTAACAAAACTTTTTTCATAAACATTTTTTCTTACAGCAGAGCGCCACAACAGTTTCCAATAGTAATCCCAAACGGAGCCATAGAGAGTTAGACCAACTGGTACCCAAAGATCAGCCTACGACTAAACAAAACTAACAAAACTATGTAGGGTGAAAGAGGTGGCAATTGCTTATTAATATAATAATATGTATAAATATAAGCAAAATAAGATAGAAAAGCATTTAGTGGCTTAGTGCATAGGTCAATAACCATCTTACCATGTGCTTAAGGCGAAAATGTTGCATTTGATTGTTGACACTCTTTTGACAAATAAAAATAAATTTAGTCACCAAAATATTGAATTTGTTATTTTAACCACCAAAGTGTAATATAAATAAATTTCAGGTCAACATTGTATAATTTAATACTCCGTTTAATTTTAGCTATAAAAATGGTAACAAAGTTTGAAATATTACTCTAACTTGAAAAAAGGTTATATTTGATAAAAAAATTTATACAAAGGTAGATTGTATTCCCAACATCTTTTGAATGTTCCATGAAAAGATTGAAAATCTCATTTTTATCTTTAACTTTAAAAGCACTTAGATTGGGCATTTATGTTTTACATCACCCTTGATTGCATTCTCGACTAACATCTTATCATCATGTTCCGCTGAAAAATAATCCAATAGCTCTTGTTATATGTCAATTTTGGAATGATGACGGCGCGCCATATATGTTAGGCGCGCCCCGTAGTGAGGTCAGCCAGAGAATCAGAGTTCTGCAGGGTCGGAAAATCAGGCAGTGTTGAGGCCAGGCGCGCCTGTTCCTGGTTGAGAGAGAAGGCGCGCCCAATGTGGGGGAACGGCTGAGTTATTTATCCTGAGACCAATCAAATTTATTAAAGATCATAGCTTCATATTCCTCGGGTTGCCCTCGTAGGGAAGCTATGAAGGCATATTTGGCCTGCTCTTGGAAGATCCTTTCCCTGTACTCAGACGGGTTGCCCTCGTCTGGGGGCTTAGGATGTGACCTACGATTTGTGGCGGATCTAGTGCTGGCCTCCAGTCAAGGTATCCTCGGAAATAGCTGTAGTGGACCGGTTAGAGCCCATGGTTTCCGGGTCAATATCGGATCCATGAAGTCCTTGGACCTTATACTGGGTTTTGACCTATCCAAACAAGCCCAAAAGTAGAGTCCTCTTCCAGGAAGGTTCCACTTGCCTTTTCTGCATTCGATTCGAAGAAGGAAACTCAGGTTTCCTAATGGGCCTCTGCTTTGCCAAGAACTACGTGGGCTTGATCCTCTATTTTGCCTATAAATAGAGGTACGTAGGCACATTGTTGGGGGTCGGAATTATTAGAGCTCACAACCGCCAGAGAACACACAGCTCTAGTTATTCTAAAACCTAGCAATCTCAGCCCCCAATCTCATACAAACCACCACGCTCCACCGCATCTCAGCCTCGTCAGATCTTTTTCCGGCAAAGAACCTCGATCTTTGTTGATTATCATATTTCTCCATCAACAGCTCTGATATTTAAAAATATATGGTATTTAATTATTGCTTTAACATATTTTTTTACACATCGTATTTAAATTAGCTTAACTGCAACTATGTATATTTTAGTAGTATTTACAATGAAGATTTATATGAACTAAGAAAACAGGTCACAAACTCAGCAGTCCCTTCAGTAGAGTTTTCAGCTACCTCTTGTATTATTTTCCTTTTTGGCCTCCTCTCAACCTAAAAGAACCACAAATAAAATTAATTTTTAATCCGTGCCAACCTAAAAGAACCACAAATAAAATTAATTTTTAATCCGTGCCATTAACTTTCTTATAATAAATATATTATCATTTGTCGCACGTTTACCTTTTTCAACGTACTTTCTCTCACCGCAAATACACAAATACAAAATGCCTTATATATAATTTTTTAGGCTTTCTTTCACACTCAATACAAGGCTTATTTGTAAAGGACCAAAATGTACTTGGATATATATATATATATATATATATATATATAGATAGATAGATAGATAGATAGATAGATAGATAGATAGATAGATAGATAGATATAAAATTGTCATAAATAGATTACCAATGAAATAGTTAAGGAATTTTTTACTCCATAGCTTGAAGGATTTGTTATTCCTCAAACTACTATAGGGCCTTTCTCTTACATGTAACCAGAAACGCGTAAATACTTTCCTTCTCATTTTCATCCTGCACTAAAAAATAAGATAAAATCAAATAAACTGAATGTCGTATGTAATATATAACTAAATGTAACTAAGACTTGATCGATTAACTTAGGAAATGGTACATAGGAATTTCATTACAACTATATATATATATATATATACAAAATATACGAGGTAATTAGAATTGTTTTCTCACCCTTTTTATCGCAAGTCTTGCGCAATCTTTCATATCCATTCCCCCACTAGGCATGTCTATTAAGATATGACCACCTTGTCCTTGTCTTGCTTCTCAACTTTTTTATTCCACTGAGAAGAGACAACATCTGTGAACTAATGTACAAATAAACCATTTGAAAATTCTATACACAAATAGAAACATGATAATATTTTGAATGATAAAACCGATATTAAGGGGTGCCAAACCTTTCGAGAATCANTTGCCCCCTAGTCACACAATTAACATACATTAGTGATACACCAATCAAATTAACTGGGTTCTCACACTCTCTCCTCACAGACACCCCCAACATCAAACCCTTTAACATAAATTAATCGAACCAAATCTTGTTCTTAAATATCAACATAACATCTTTTTACATATAGTGATAATGACACATACATACAGTGAATTGAGTTAAATACTTTAATTTAAAATCCCTAGAAATATATTCAGTGATGTATAATTTGAATGAGAGACAAATGATGATGATATGTGGTTTTCGATGGGGTAATATGGGCTGGGACCGTGGGGGTGAGGAGGATGGTGTAATGGAATGGGAGATTAAAAATTTTGGGAGAGTAAATGAAGGATGTTTGATGGGATGAAAGATGTATATTGTATCATGTATATATACATGGGTGAAATGGATAGGAGGAAGTGCATTCTTAGAGGAATCAAATCCTGTGAGAAACGCATTTTCTATATGCGTGGGTTCCTATTTCGTAACACTAGGATGTGTATGTAGCTTGAAAAAAATAAAAAAAATTATCAAACCACAAACACGCAGACTGGACATGCGTG
>QRFB01000476.1:32105-48120 GCA_008931105.1 Oenanthe javanica | reverse complement strand
CACGTAAAATGTTGGCTTAGGTGGCCAAATACGATTTAGGTGAGTGTTTGGCAACATCGGAAAAAATATGTTGCCTTATAACTACTACGCCAACACCTTGCCAACACTTATATAGGTGTTGCCTTAGAGAGGTGAAAAAATGAAGAAAAAGAAGAGTGGTGTTGCCTTAGACACTCACACAAACATAAATTACTACATCATAGATTGCTTATAGCAACCACATGTTAAAAAATTTCTTTAAAAATGTTGCTATTGCTTGGGCAATTTTTATAAAATTAGATATATTGCAACTACTTAAAAAAACCATTACAATAGAATTGAAGTAATTAGAAAAATTTCCGTAATTTAGAATCTATGGCAACACTACTAGAAATACTGCAATAGACATCGGGTCTTTAACATCGGTTAGAGTTACCACTGATGTTATACGTATTTATGACATCAGTTTTTTTAAAACCGATATCTAATAGCTATTTGTACATCGATTTGTTGTGAAACCGATGTTAAAAGTTTGCTTAAACAAAAAATTCACGCGTTCCACCAAATTTTCTCCCTTTCAACATAATTTCCCCCTTCAACATAATTTCCCCCTTTAGCAATAAAAACTAAAAATTTTCAAACAAACTAAATATTAAAATAATAAAACAACAAAACCCAAAATCCTTAAAACATAAACACGCCCCCTCCTCCTAGCTCTCCCGACTCCCCCCTTTTCCCCTTTTCAAGAACTCTAGGTTAACTTAACAAATCATCCCAACTTAACGATTAATGTTAGTTCAATTGAGAAATCCAGGTCATCTCAACTCAGAAGCTCATGTCATCATCTCAATTAAAGGTTGTTCATCTCAATTAAGCTCGTGGCTAATGGTTGTGCATCTGTGGTAAGCTCGTGGTCGTTTCATCTCGTGGGTACATCACATCTCGTGGTTGTTTCATTCGTGGCTCTCATCTCATCTCGTGGTTGTTTTGTTCGTGGCTCGTATCAAATCTATGAATTGTGTCATCATCTCATCTCAAAACCTCGAACCCTACTCAATTTAGTAAGTGGGTAAACTCAAATCTATGAATTGTTTCGATTTATTTTCAATTTGGGGGTTAAACCCTAACTTTTTATAAAAATTTATATAAGTTTATCTTATTTTCTGAATAGGAGCTGTGTTTTGGCTACATTAAATTTGTAGTATTCAAGTTTAGTCGGACTGCTTGTATACATGGTTGCGGATCCCAACATTAGATCTTAATTTCCGTATGTATTCATTTGTGCAGTGATGTTTAAATTAGATGCGAGTCCATGATAGGGAAAGTTAGTTTGCAGTTCTTATTTTGTTGCACTTTTACCTATGTCATTATTTCAACCATGGATAAAGTCTTGTAAATTTTTTTTCTTGTTGTAAAAATATCTACTACCTTGTATTCTCGTGCTCTCATTGAGTTTCTCATTCTTTTAATAAATTTTCATATGTATAGGATGACGTGTAGTTTCAAATCACAGATTTCACCTTTGTTTAAATTCAGTGTAACAACAAACACATGTTTATTGTCTTTGTCTATATCTACTAAAATATCTTTTTTTTTCATTTTATGCTTTCGTTTAGGTGGGGTGATGGGATGGTATTTTTGAAGATAAACAATATCCTTACGGTCAAATAATCCATTTAACCTCGGAACATGGAAGATTCCTTGCCAGAAGTTATAATTCTTGATATGTTCAACAAATTCAGACAAGTCCATATGTCATTTCAGTTATTGTAATCTTACCTTATTTTGTGAACATGGGTTTGTGAACCAAGTGATTATATAGATTTTTATTTTTGAATCCTTTGTCTCATCCGAATCGTTTTCCCGAACTGGAAAAGGCANGCAAGGTTGTCGGCACCTTAATATGGAATTTATGGTATTAACAGAGGAAAAATTCCTATCATAATCTCTTTGATTTCTTTTACCAATGTTGTTTCAGGTTGATTATATACTTGGAGATAATCCAATGAAGATGAGCTACCTTGTCGGATTTGGAGATGAGTATCCAACACACGTTTACCATAGAGGTGCATCAATACCATGGGATCACAAACGGCATAATTGTGCAGAAGGAGATAAATGGCTGAATGCCAAAGAACCAAATCCAAATCAGATTTTAGGAGCCATGGTAGGAGGTCCCGACCATGACGATATATTCTTAGATGAAAAGAATAAACCATGGTTTACGGAGCCAACCATATTAAGCAATGCTGGTTTACTGGCAGCGATCATAGCTCATCATGACTCTCCGCTTATGTCTAGTGACCATTATAATGCTTCTAGCTAGACTTCTACCTTAATGATGTTTTATTTTGCATTTAGTATTTAGTTGTTGAATGGTCACAAACGAACACAAATTTAGTATAAGGTCATGATGAAGTTGCATCTGGTTTGTGTTTGTTGGGATGAATTTTGATTATGTTGGGATGTTTCATTTTAGGCAAGTAGCTGTTCAAAATTACCACTAAAAATGTTGCCTTAGCTTGTAAAGATGTTGCTAAAACTTTCACATTGTTTACTAGTAAGTGTTGCTATATAACATGCTAAGGTGTTGCCAAAATTATGATATGTTAATTTTACTTATGTTGCTATAGAGAATGAATAATGTTGGCATATGTCTTATGCCAACACCGTAGATGTGTTATTTTTTACTAAAAAGCGTTGCTATTCATTTACGGCAACAAGACCCTGATGTTGCTATTAACAAAAAAAGCGTTGGCATAGACCCTAAGCCAACAGAAAAGTTATGTGGGAAAGAAATGTTAATATATGTTGGCTTTGCCTCTAAGGCTACATGGCAATATCCAACGCCACAAAAATTGGCCAGAGTGTTGCCTTAGACCCTATAGCAACAATATTCAGCCTTTTTAACACTTTTTTTTTATGTTGCCGTAGACCATTTATGGTGTAGTGNAAATTTATGTTAAAATTCAATATGATATTAAGTGTTATATTGAAATACTTATTTTTAATATAATTTTATAAAATTTCAATATTAATAATTAGTAGAATATATATTATGATATTTAATATGGTTGAACTCCTGATATAATCTAAATAAAGATAATTAGTAAAATTTTAGTTTTAATATTTTATAGAATAATTAGTACAATACTTAGTTGAATCTAAATAATTTTTTTAATAAAAGTAGAATTCTAATCTAATATTAATAATAAAATTATATGTAGAATATACTTAGTGCATGAGTTATTGTAACCTCAATAATTTTAACATATTTCAATAGAATTTAAATTATAATAATTATTAAAATAAATATTATAAAATTGAATATGGTTAAACACCTCATAAAATTTAAAAAAAATATTTATTAGAATCTTAATAAAGATATGAGAGAGATGATATGAAAATATATGAGATTTTGTACTTATTTGATTTAAATAATTTATATATGTTAACTATATTAAGAGCTCATGTGCATTTATTGTCATGCAAGTAATTGAAATTAAGTATAATTGAATGAAATTCACTCAATATGAACCATCACATCAATTAGAAATCAACGGCTGATAAAAGTAACTTAGTTTTCTCCAAAATATTGGTTTTTTTTTAGCGTTCCCCTATATATATATATATATATATAGATAGATAGATAGATAGATAGATATATAGATATATAGATATAAAATTGTCATAAATAGATTACCAATGAAATAGTTAAGGAATTTTTTACTCCATAGCTTGAAGGACTTGTTATTCCTCAAACTACTATAGGGCCTTTCTCTTACAAGTAACCCGAAACGCGTAAATACTTTCCTTCTCATTTTCGTAGTGCACTAAAAACTAAGATAAAATCAAATAAATTGAATGTCGTATGTAATATATAACTAAATGTAACTAAGACTTGATCGATTAACTTAGGAAATGGTACATAGGAATTTCATTACAACTATATATATATATATATATACAAAATATACGAGGTAATTAGAATTGTTTTCTCACCCTTTTTATCGCAAGTCTTGCGCAATCTTTCATATCCATTCCCCCACTAGGCATGTCTATTAAGATATGACCACCTTGTCCTTGTCTTGCTTCTCAACTTTTTTATTCCACTGAGAAGAGACAACATCTGTGAACTAATGTACAAATAAACCATTTGAAAATTCTATACACAAATAGAAACATGATAATATTTTGAATGATAAAACCGATATTAAGGGGTGCCAAACCTTTCGAGAATCAAAAGACCTCAAAGGTAATATGATAGATTTACGAGTATCTATTGTATAACTCCCATCACTAATTTTTACTAGGAGGTATCTCATATCAACATGGGTATCTCTTTTCATTTATCATGCACAAGAGAAACATGAAAAAATATTTGAAAGTTTATGTTAATAAACACTAAAATTAAGGAAATCTGGCTAAAAAAAAGTTATGCACACACATACATACATATATGTGTGTTATTGTATACGTGCAAATAAATTGAGCTTCCCCTTTATAAAAAATAATTTTTTTGAAGAAAACAAGAATGAATTATCAGTTTATCGAAATTTGTGCAAGACTCACATATATTGAAAAATTAAAAATATTTTATATAATAAATTTTGTTAAATATGTTAGATATGCTACCTGAATGATGATGGAGAAAAAGTGAAAAACAACTTTGGTAGAGCATTTTCTTCATTGTTTTCTGTAATTATTTAAGAAATTTATAAACTGAATATTTTATATATATATATATATATATATATATAATTTAAGATATAAACCACTTACCGATCTGATGATACAAAGTTTTTCTCAAGCATAAATGAAAAAACATGTAAATCTGACATAAATCAGACAAAAGAGCAATAAACTAGGTCTAAATCACGATCAATACAATACTTTAATTTTAGATTATCTACTATTGAAGGTGTAATTGGGAAGCGAAGAGGTGTGTGTGATAATATATAAATTTAGTAAGTCAAGATATACAACAATATTCCATCGATTTTTTAAATTTTGGGTGAAGATATGAGTTTAAGAGATAGAGATAAAATGATGAAAAGAGAAAGGAGTTTGACAAAGCAGAAGAAAAAATAGGGAGAAGAAAAGATGATTGTGTGTAGTTAGTGGGTAAAGCAAAATGGGAAGATAACTAATATTTATAGTAGATTTGGAAGATTCTAGAACATGCGAGATTTTACGTGACCATAAAAGTTTTACAAATTAATATATAAAATATATTTAAAATGAAAAGAATTTTTTTTGATACTCGTATTTGTACTTTTAAAAACAAATCACTTATAAGCTTAACTAGATTTAGGCCTCCCATATGTTATATATTAATTAGATTTTAGCTTGCCATATGCTATCTACAATAAAATCTCTATAAATTAATATTCTCTCTAAAATAATATATTTCTCCGGTCCCGGCTTAGACCTATTCTAAAAATGAGCAATTCGATAAGATAATTAGATAATAATTTTTTGAAAATTACTTTATAAATATGTTAGTCCCAAATATCATAGAAAGGAGGTTGAATACGATATGTCCAATTCTTAATTTTCTTCACAGAATATATTTTATGGACAGTAGACTTCTAAAAAGGTGTATAATTAAACACAAGTCACAACAATAAGAACATGATTTGTTCGGGGAATATATCGTTTTTTTAATATAATCCCTGAGGGTGGTACACTTCTAACACAAAGGTTAGCTACAATGATTCACTAGTCTAGTACAAATACAAGTCTGAAGCAACATTTAATAGGCTGGTTTCTGAATTAGGGATGGTAACAAGTGGCTCAACTTGACTTAACAAGTTTCAGATCATCAGAGTATATGTCAGAGTATGAGATAAAATCTGATAGAAGATGAAGTAAACTCTGATGAAGCAAACTCTGAATAATGCGGCATCTAATCTTTGATCTCAAGTTATTAGTGTTTACGGTAAACTCTGTCAGAGTATGTGGTAAACTCTGACAGTTCATTCTAAACTCTGACTTGTTAAACTCTGTTTAAGTGGTAAACTCTGAGATCATATTTATGACATCATACTTCATTTTTGTGACATCATAATTATCATTCTCTGATTGGATTTGAAACAAGGCGCGTGTATCTCACGAATGACGATTTATATACTTACTCAGATATACAAACACTTGTCGTATTTTGAGACTTGTATTAATAATTGCTCTTTAAATCAATTTTCGCCACGTGTCCCACTACAGTCCAGTTTATCAGTTGATAAACAAGCTTCAACTGATAACTGGTTTCCAAGTCAATGGATATTTATAAGTCATATCCATCGACTAGTTACAATGAAATTTTAAATCCTTATTGTAATTCTAAGTAATTTGTTATCATCAAAACTCATAATTCCTAACACGCAACAAAAAGCTTCTAGAGGCGCAACAAACATATTAAGGCGCAACATACATATTAGTGGCACCTACACACCACTCACCATGTACAAAGCGCAACAAAGGACTTCACATTGTTGGAAATCAATTTCCAAAAAGCCTACAGAATATATATGGGTGAAATCAATATAGACAGTAAGGAATTCATTCATCTTCAACACAAAGACATACAGACGGGAGCTCCATTAAAGCTAAACATTAAACTCACCCAACTGTATTTCTGTTATAACATTGATTGAACCCATTGAAACTAATCATACTGATTAGAAGTTTAGCACTCAGAGATTTAATAATATATCTTTATTTACCCGAATATTTGTGTTTCATTAACTGCCATTTTCATATCTCAAGAACACAAACACTTAATCCGCAATTAAACGAAAAATCTACCATATTATATTCAACCCCCCTTCTATGATCATTTCAGACCTAACAGTTATAATTGAAATCAGTTACAGATTTGAAATTAGAACAACCTAACAATGATAAATCGAGAGAGACAACACACAAAATCAACATAACAGTAATCATTATATATAACAACAACACGTAAAATCATAAAACTTGAAGAAAAATTACCTTGATTACAACTAATTCTCAACAAATCGTCCGTAATCATTGTGAAATTGTTAAGAAAAATAGATAACAGTGAGCATCCAGCGGCAACAATTGAAAAATAGCTTAAATTAAAGCTAATACAGAGATACAATCCAATTGACATTGATACCTAAATATTGACATAGGATAACAGAGATACAGAGCTGCAATAACAGAGAGAGAGAGAGAGATGAGATGACGTACGACATATAGAAATCGAGAGAGATGGAGAGAGAGCAAGCACGATGAGAGAGACCGAGCAAACAGGATGAAAGAGACAAAATTAATTAATTATACACTATATATGTCGGACATAGATCGGATTAAATGAAGGATTATAATTATGTATTGGGCTTGACTGTTTTATTGGGCTGAGCTGTTTGATTCTAAGTTCTAATTTTAAGTTAAGTTCTCATTTGAGCACATGCCTATATAAATTATTATTAAATATTATAAATAATTATTGTACATAATAAAATAAAATTACATTTACATATATATCATACGTTAATAATTTAACAAATACAGCAAAGTTTTTGTTAGAAATAATACTTGGGTCCCTTTGAGGGCAAATATAGTTCTGTTATCCATGTCTTCCCCGAATTCCAACATAATCTTTAAAATTCTTAAATGGGAATTAATTTGTTCTCTAATCCCCTCTTGAAAAAAGATTAGAGATTTCAATGAATAATCGTGATATTTTTTTTAAATATATATATATATATATATATATATATATATATATATATATTCAGTCATATGCTTTCTAATAAGAATTTGTTAATAAATTTATAATATATGATTCTTTTTTAATTTTATACCATATTTTGAGTATGAATATTAATTAATATTGATTTAAAATATAAATAAAGGACAAAATAAAATTATTATAATAAAATGATATATAATTTAAAATTTTAGATTAATAAAAAACATTTATTTATTATCTTTTTCTATTATAATGTATTTTACTATTATATATAGTATTTATATGTAGTATTTTTTGTTTATAATAAACTAATTTAATAATAAAATAATAATTTAAATACTAATACTTGAGATGAGAGAGTATTTATATTCAGTTTAGGTGTTATGAGAGGATATTATTTAGAAGTATAATATGTTTGCCCAGATGAATAAACTATTACAAAAGGGGAGTTGAATGTAATAGTATCAGTAAATCGATTAAAAACACAAGTATGTAAAAGATGAATACCGTTCTATATTAAAGATTATGAATAGATTACAAAACTCTCTCAAGAAGTTATTTATTCGTAAGAGTTGCTAGGTTATGAAAAATAAGACTTCACAGATTCTTCAATGTTAACCTATGTTTGTGTTTATATAGATACAGTAACAATTCAATTACAAATTAGATTATAAATAGAATAGCTTTACATAAGGAAATAGTCTTGCATTCGGATTCCTTCTTACTTTCCTATTCATACTCTGATTTGAATTGCTTCCTGACAAACTCTGATAATAAACTCTGTCANTTCGGATTTCTTCTTACTTTCCTATTCAGACTCTGATTCGAATTACTTCCTGACAAACTCTGATAAAAAACTCTGTCGGTTGTTATTCTCTGATAGAGCATTCTCTGTTAGAGTAAACTCTGATTGAGTATTCTCTGATAGAGTAAACTCTGTCCGACAGTTCCTTAAACTCTGATGACGTCAGCAATGTAAACTCTGACATGTATTCTCTGACAGCCATCAGTGTTTGCTTCCTAACAATCTCCCCCAATTTATGCTTTAAGAAATAAAACATAAATTTCACTTATGATGTCAGAAATCTAAGACAAATGCATCAGAGTTTGTTTACCATTTTTAACTCAGATTCTTCTGTAAGAGAAATCATCTTTCAGAAATTGATTCAGAAGTTTATCTCTAGCAGCTTTCAGCAAATCAACCAGCTTCTCTTTCAGTTCCATCATTTGATCAGAAGAATCATCAATCTGATAGGCATAAACCCTTAAAGCATATATAGATGATATGTTCATCCTTTCATCCAAAGCAATGTAGCAAGCCTTCATTCCATCAGGATTTAAGATTAGTGTAGGAATCCCTAACACCATTTTGACTTTTACATCTCCCTTTCTCATTACTCTTCTTGATCCATCTTCGAGTAAGTATCCAGGATCATACTCCTCAGAGTTTATTATCATTAATCTTTCACTTTTCTTCTTCTCAGCTATTGCTCCTTCAAGAATTTTTACCCATCTAGAAGTAACTTCATTTTCATCATTTAGGAGAAACAAAATATGTTCAAGTTCTTTAGTTGCTTTTTGAATTAGATCTTCTTGAGCAATCTTCATAACTCTCCCATCCTCCAAGAAATAAATGAGATTCTCCTTAACTTGAGCACAATCAAAGATATCCTTCACAATATTAACAGAGATTAGTTTGTCCAAATGTTCTTGAGACAGCTCTTCTTCAGGTTTGTCTTTTAATGAATAAGGATCTCTAAAGATGTTTGCTTCACCTCTGTAGACCTTAGCATATGCATCACCAATACCACACTTGTCTTTTCCAAGTCTGGCATTGAGAGTCAGAGTTTGAGTCTTTGTCCATAGAAGATCAGACTTTTTCTTCCTTATCAGAGATTGTTGTTGTTCTTCTTCCTCATCATCAAAGCTTGAACCACTTGGAAGAAAAGTTGTTCCAGACATAGAGAGAGGATTCTTTGACTTAGCTGGAGCTTTTTGTTGATTTCTTGTAGATGATCTTGTTTGTATTTCTGAACCTGGTTTTGATTGAGAAACTGGCTTGGAAGTTTCAACATTCTTAATTTGAATGGGCTTTGATTCTGGCTTCTTTTGAACAAGTACATTCTTCTGAATTTGACCTTTTCTTACAAACTTCTCTTTTTCTGGATTTGAGCAATGTCAGTACCAGACTTCTTCAATTCAGCTTCTACAGCAGCTGGATCCATTCCAAGATGTTCTTTTTCAAATAACCTTTTTGCCATTTCTGCATCTTTCCGATTTTGCTCCTCAATTTTCTCAGGTTTCTCTTCCTCTTCAAGCCTCTTTGCAAATGCTAAATCAGCTTCTATCAGAGTTTGCTGCTTGTTCTATTTGTCAGAGATTGGTGCCATCAGAGTTTGAGTGGTTGACAGAGTTTGACTTTGATCAATCAGAGTTTGCTACTTCAGAATTTGTTTACCCTCCTTGTGACTCCCTTGATCTTCATCATCAGGTTTATCAGGTTATTGTGCAGCATCCTCCTTGCATTTGTCTTTAACTGAACTCTCCCCCTTTCTAACATCAGACCTTTGCTTGACAATAAGAATATCAACTATGGTGTGTAGCATCCCCTGCATAGAACTGATAGATTGAGAAAGAGTATCCACTTTTGCTCCAGAGCATCCTGTTTAGCTGAAACATTCTTGAATTTGATCTCCATAGAGTGTTGTAAAGATTTAACAAAAGTATAGTTGTTGGTGAGAGAATCCTTAATTGCACCAACTTCAGTGTGAAGGCCTTTGGTTAAGACAGTGGTAGCTTTTAAAATAGACTTCAGTTCTGCATAATTAATCTCCTTATCAGCCTTATTAACAAAATCATGAACATGTGGCAAAAAGATATCTTCATGTGAATATTTCCTAAAACTATCCCAAACTTTTTGTTTAAGAGAATCTATCAACACATCTTGAGAAGTTTCTGATTGAGAACAGAAATCTCTTTGAACACCCTCAGCATCTAGAGCAGCTTCAATCTCTCCTTTAAGCTTATGTACCACCATGTAATCAGGATAGCACATGCTTAGTCTTTCATGTGCATCATGTGAATTGACTGGCCATTTCTTTGTATTGTATCTTTGGGAATAGGGAATGGAAAAGTCTTTGACTTCTTCATCAGCAAAAATGGGCTCATCAGAGTCTGTGTCCTTCCCATCAGAGATTGTGTCTTGCTCAGAGTTTAATAATAGATCAAAGTTTACAACTGATAAACTCTGAGTACCTGCAAAAGATAAGGAACATCCTAAGGCACTCTTATTTTTTAAAGTAATCTCATTACTTCTCACATCACACATATCATAACTTTTAAGAGTTAGATTTTGCTCACTAGAAGTAACTAACTTCTTTCTCAATGCTACCTTACCTTTTGCCAGATCCAGTGTCTGCCTTTCATTAATTCTGTTTTTCACACATTTTACCTTAGACTCACAAGAAAGGCTCAACACCCAATGTCCTACAGAAATAAGAGGTGGCTGAGAAAGGTTGATTGTAGTTATATGAATAGGGGTACCCCTTTCAGGACTATTCATGATCATTCTAGCAGTTAAATTAGGAAAGGTAAAATCTGAACTTAAACTATCAGAGAATGCATATTCTGAAGAAAAGTCAGAGTTTATACCTTGAGTTGTGGAAGTGGATGTTGTCTCCATTGGCTGTGTAGAGATTGGTAGCACCATAAGAGCATCAGTGATTACCAGTGGAGCTTCATCAGAGTTTGTCTGTCCAACATTTAAATCTTGGTCTGCAATCATAAAATTGATGATTGGTTCTTGTGGGATCTGAGTCATATCTGCAGCTGCTTCACCACTTTGAGGTGAAGGTTCTTGTGGGCTTGACTCTGTCAAAGATTGGCCTTCAGCATCAGCAACAACAAGGTCTGCTAGAATAGGTAAAGTGCCTGCATCCAAACTTTGATTGAATGGTTCTTGTGTGGCTAGGGCCTTAACAACTTCTTCAACCCTTTGAGCTGAAGGTTCTTGTGGGTTGTACCCCTGATCCAAGATGGCTTCATATGCTGGAACTACGGCTGCTGTTGAACTTTGATCAACATGTTCTTGTGTGTCTAGCCATGTAGAGATTGCTATCTCACTTTGAGAGATAGGTTCTTGTGGATCCTGGCCAAAAGTGACAAACTTCCTCTTTCTACTTGAAAAATGTTTTGAACTTGGAGAGGCAGATGATGTAGACTTCTTTTCTTCCATCTCTTTCCTTACTTGTTCTGCCAACTCTCTAACTCTTTCATAAGAAATCTCCTTGATAAATTGCTTAAGTGAGTTTGTAGGAGAATCAGAGATTGCTACAGGAACAGCTTCCTCTGGAGTGACATAGGGCTCATCTTTCAAATAATTGTGTTGTCGCTCATGTTCAGCCATGAGCCAAAGATCATTTAGATTCCCCAAATTTTTCCTACAGACTGTCTTGTCAACAGTAGCCCCCATCTAATACGTTCACAGTTATAATGGGCAACATTTGTCCACCAATAAGCTTTTGACTTGACATACCGAAGAAGCATGTTCTCAATTGGAACTGGTAATCCAGGTTCCTTCCAAAGAATATTTTCCTTCCAACAGCGCCATGCCTTAACAGAATTTGTCAAGACATCAGAGTTTGACTCAGAGTTTGGAATGTCTTCAGAGTTTAAACCTTGAGATATCGACTGATCAGAGATTAGAACATCAAAATTTATTACTGCATCAGAGTTTAGTCCTTCAGTGTTTGCAACCTTAGAGTTTACAGCCTTGACTAATCTTCTCATCTTCTTCTTCACCTCGGGCATTGGATTTACTGTGAATGGCTTCATAAAAGGTGCAGGAGGTATCTTAGAAGCCTGTTCAACAGTCTTTCTCTTGGCAAAAACCAACCCTTCATCAGAATCAGAATCTTCATCATTTAATTTTCTCCTTTTAGGAGAAGATTCTTTCACTGCCTCCCCCTTCTTTTTGCTGGTGCCCTGTTGAGAGGTTTGTTTTACAGCTACATCCTTTTGGAAGACTGTAGAGGTTGGCAAAAATGTTTGGTTATCAGTATTTGGAGGGTGGCCTGGGTTTGAATCAGAGGGTGTTAAACTCTGATTCATAGCCACAGAAAGAAAATCCCTTCCATGCATTGTAGACATTCTCTGATTTAAAAGAAGCCTGACCCATGTGGGATAAAAGAGAGGAGAGAGAGTACCTTTCTTAGCATCCTTCCTAGCTAGTTCCACAAATTTTTTTTATTCATACTAAAACTAGCTAAACTCTGATCATCTTCAAAATTTACATTAGGCAATAAATAATTAAAAATTAATTGAAAAAATCTAGTAAAATATTCAGTGTGAACATCATCATCAATTTTTCTAGCTAGCTGCCTAATAATTAAACAAGGAAAATTGAAATTGAGATTATGGGTCAGAGAATACCCAATCTGTTGTGCCAGCTGAGAGATTGCATCAAAATTCGTGCACTTGCCTGTAAAGGCTCTTGTTATGCAATCGAAGAAGAAACTCCATTTTCTTCGAAGATTGGGTCTTGTTAGGCTCCCCAACTTTGATAGGCTTCCTCCATAGCCTATAGACCTATAAAAGTCTTTGATTTGATCATCTCCCACAATATCATCATACTCAGCCACTTCCGGGAGATGAAGGGCTTGTCGAACAACAGCAGGTGTTATCATGTGCTTGCCATTGCAGTTGAATGTAATGATTGGTTCTTCATCATCACCTTCATTGTTAAACTTGGCAATCGACCATATCCTTATCAAGGATTGAGCAGAAAAGTTTAAAAGTTCTTGTAACGAATAGCCAATGTAACTTTGTCGTAAAAAATCTTGAATAACATGAAAATCTTCAGGTGTATCAGATTTGTTTAACAGATCAATATAGTTGGTGGCTGTAAAGGTGTAGGTTTGGAAGGTTTGTCCTTTTGATTCCATTGAAATAATGAAAATGTGCAGTTTGGAACAACAGGGTTTTTGAGAAACTAGGGAAGAAGAGCAAACGATGTTTCATTATCAATTGATTGTATTGCCTCGATGGATGATGTGAAGTAGTCGATTGTTGTTATTGACTTCAATTTATAGCTTCTCAACTGATGTGAAGAATGGCTGATCAATTGTAAATATTCTAAGTCAGAATTCTCACAAGTGAAGTGATCAACTGATATTGGAGTCGATGGATGAAGACACTACTCAACGGATAAAAGCTATCAACGGATACAAGTCATCGACGGATAANACGGATAAAGGCAGTCAACGGATAAAGGACCATCAATGGATAGGGAGTCGATGGATAACTCAATTATCCATCGACACATCAACTGATCAACAAATATCCTATCCATCGATAGATAAGCAAAGAATAATCAACTGATAAGTTTAAAAGCATTTATCAGTTGATTAAGGTTTCCCAATTTAGTTAAAGACAAGAGGTATGGGAACTGTGCAGAAACTGAATCAATGGAAGACAGTCCTGTCAGGATTGTGAAGACTTTCAAGGCAACACAGTCTTCAAGGAATGCATCAAGACAAAGATACTTTCAGGACTAGACAGGTCAAAAAGAAGACTGTGCAAGTAGCTAATTTCTATTTTCATGTAAACATTATAAGTTGTAATTTTATAATGCTATCTGTCGATGGGAATTAGTAGTGAAGAAAACTACTATATAGTGGTTAGTAGTTCACAATAGCAAAGTGTGTGAGAAATATCAAGAACTCAAGAAGAGCACAGTAGAAGAATAGGCAGTATTTTGTATTGCTTTTCTAAGTTTAAAAATTCACTTTGTAAGCAGCTTGGTATTTTTAGCAAGATTAATTGAAAGCAAAAACATACTAGTGGAAAACCAATCCACTAGTAATTTTTAATATTGTTTTGTTTTGTTTTCAATATTTTACCTATTAAGTTCTTAGTTCCATCAGTTTCTATATACACTAAAACACTTTCTTTGAACAAACTAAAATCCGCAAGAATTTGATTTAATTCTTAAGTTTGTGTTCAACCCCCCCTTCTCCAAACTTAGTGTACTTAAGGGCAAATAACAATTGGTATCAGAGCTGACTTTCAACATACAGAAAGTTAAGATCTAAAAGTACATCAAGTATGGGTCAAAAAGACACAGGAGTAAAGATTCCAGTTCTAGAGAAAGATGAGTATTTTCCCTGGAAAGTGAAAATGCACTTGCATCTGCTATCCATTGATCCTTCCTATGTTCACTGCATAGAGAAAGGTCCACATGTGCCTATGAAAATAGTTACAAGTGTAAATGCAGATGGTACTCAGGCACCAGACAAACTCATTCCTAAACCAGTGAGTGAATATACAGATGAAGATGAGAAGGAAGTACACAAGGATAAAAAGGCTATGAACATTTTGTTTAATGGTCTTGACAAGGATATGTTTGACAATGTTATCAACTGTACAACCTCCAAAGAAGTCTGGGATACTCTTCAAACCCTCTGTGAAGGCACTGAACAAGTAAGAAAGAACAAGATGCAACTCTTGATTCAAAAATATGAGGCCTTTCACTTCAAGAGTGGTGAAGCAATCAATGATACATATAGTAGGTTTCAAAAGCTGCTGAATGAGCTTAAACTATATGGAAGAGTATATGCTGTTGAGGACACCAACCTCAAATTCTTGAGGTCCTTACCCAAGGAATGGAAACCAATGACTGTTTCTATAAGACAATTTCCTGACTTTAAAGAATATACTCTTGATAAGCTGTATGGCATCTTGAAAGCCTATGAGTTGGAACTACAGAAAGATGAGGAAATTGAGAAAAGTTAGAAGAGAGAAAAGTCCATTGCTTTGGTAGTCAAGGATAAGCAAGTTGCAGAATCAGGTGAAGATGCTGATGTCAAAGAATGGAAGAAAGAAGGTCATGGCAATTGTGCAAATGGTGTTAGATATGATGAATCTTCAACTGGGAAAGGAAAAGAAACAGTTGAGGATGATGAGTTATACACCAAGGATGAAATGGATGAAATAGATGAGCATTTGGCTTTTCTATCAAGAAAATTTTCAAAACTTAAATTCAAGAGGAATCCAATGCAAAGGCCTGGATCTCAGTTCAAGAGAGACAATCAACAAAGCAAAAATCTTGTTGACAGGACTCAATTCAAATGTTTCAACTGTGGATTGGCTGGTCATTTTTCTAATGAATGCAGAAAGCCTAAAATGGAAAAGAAGTCAAAGTTTAGTGATGGTATTGACTATAAGAAGAAGTACTTTGACTTGCTTAAACAAAGATAGAAGGCTTTTGTGACAGAAGAAAAAGAGTGGGCTGCTGAGGAGGATTCTGAAGAAGAAGAA